>UZAF01017685.1:15096-42927 GCA_900617895.1 Haemonchus placei
CAATTGATACTACTGTCGAGCAAAATTCGGGCCCCCATAACTTTTTAAGGAGAACCATTTTGCAAATTTAATTTCCATTTTTGTAAACAGCATTCAAAACCCTATCGATCTATCTGGGTCCGAATTCAAAGTTCCAAGATAAGTAGACTACCCCTCCCTGGTTAGACATCCACGCTCTGGTCTAATTCAAAAATTCTTAAGTTTCAGCAATATTCAATCTGCAGAATATGGCTCAAAGAAGTAAACCACTGGAAAAAGATTCCTGTCAATTCAAGTGAATTCAAACTGAAAACTAGATTAAGCTACCGGGACACAGCAGAGGAGAACTAGTACATCGACATAACCGCACTAGTCCCATGAGAACCTCTCTCTCAGCTCTCTTCCAACTCCTAATTCACTTCAAACATTTTATCGCGGATCTCCACCTGCTCGGACAGTTACGGATCGTGAGAGTAAAATCCACATCGATACACCCACTACAGTATCTAGGTGGTTCTACAAAGACCACCAGCGGTATCGAAGTAAAAATTACACTCTACGAGGCCAAAACGGATCTCATCATACCCCACCGCACCCCACAAAAGCACACCTGGGGTACATTCGAGAACAGCAGCGTTCTCAATTTGTACTACTTTTTTATTCAAATGAGACACGTGCTTTACGGATAGAGAAGTAATAATTTATCTCAAAACTAGTTTCAAACATTGAGGGCATCTCTGTGTCATTGCAGGGCTTTCACTTGAAATGTGGCTGTTACTACTCACTTTCCCTCCACATTAGCACTTGCCATGATCTTTTTGCTAAGTGTACTTTGAGAAAATATCGATCAGGAGCTGCCCAGCGTGCGGCTTCCTACCCTTGGCTGTGAAAGCCTTCATTACGATGTGCGATTCTCGAACTTTCACATGATATGTAGAGGAAGGTCAACACTATTTAATTTCAGCTCTAACTCAAAGCAATTAAAACATTCGCAACACTCGCAAATGATAGGTAGCCTAGCGAGGCTTCTATATTGACCAGGACGTATCAGTATCTCCGATCCCGACTATAATTACCATCATCTTTCCCAAAAAACAATCTAACTCGACTCAAAAAGAGGTCCCTAAAATAAAGGACTGACTGGGGGTATGTTTTTCTCGACCTCCTTTCCCTAGACATCACAGTTCGAATCCCTACTTGCCCTATTCTTGGTGCGCCATGGTACGTTGCACTTTGAACCACACTCCCACACTCCCGCTTGACACGTTACATTATTACACCTCTACTGACCTCGGGCCCAATTCTTAGAACGACAGATTTCTCGAGCTGTTTCAGTAGAATGAAAGTAAGAATGCCTTCGTCAAAAGGGAGGAGGGCCCCGAATAGTTACTGGGAGCATAATGATCAGGGAAACGAAAACCTAATTTGGAAACATGATGCCTTACAAGTGATGTCGGACGTTTAAAATGTAAAATTAACTTGCTAAGGCAACAGTAGAGAAGTAAAAAATAATGATGTCCTCGGTCTTAAGGTAAATAACGCTATGAAAATCCAAAAAATCAATCGCATACCATTATCGGTTCAGTCGTTGTCGTGATCGTTTCCACGGCGACATCGATTTCAACGTTCACAATAATCAAATCTCTCGGCAATATTTGTGGGAACAGAATGTCTCTCTTTATATATGAGACATAATCCGAATGTGATGGATTCGGATGAATACGCATCTGTAAAAACCATGCTGTAGAAAAACGAAATACTTTCAAACTCGGGGGCTCCCATGAAAAAGCCTCTAATACCCTGCATATAAATATGATGCTACAACCCACATCAATTTCTTTCAATTCCGCAGTCCTAAGCATAAACCTCGACTTGAAGCCGATTTTTGTCGATTTGGCATTGCTGTTCACCTGCAATGGGACTTATTATATTATTCTGCTTTTTGAAAACACAACTACCCTCGAAAACAAACCATAAATCAAACGAAATTGTCATAACATTGAACTTGCACTGCCAGAAATGACTATTGAGTACAAAGCCAAAGCAAAATAATAGGCCATAGACGTAGAAAAACAGGAAAACATAGTAAAATGAACTCACAACACGATTCAGACATAAAAACACAAAGTCCTTGTTGTTCTCGCCATTCCCCTTAGGATAGATTTTGATTGACCATGTCAACGTTTCATCGCCTCTCGATAAGTAGACAAAGTTCTCCAAGTATTCTTGATAGCAATGGGAGAAATTCTTCACTGTCCAGCTATGATTCACTTTCTGAAATTAATACATTGCAATCATAAGTGGTAGGGGGATTTGTCTGCACACTTTCCGTCTCACCAAAATCAAGGGATCCCGCGTTGGAGAGGTCATTAGGGGATCCCTTTCAACATAACTCAATTTCTCATTACCAGTGTGCTACCGTCCCTTTACGAATAAATGTCTTTTACATTCTCGCACAATTTTTCGGCTTACTAAAGTGCAGATCAGTGGCTTGCCTCGGAAACTGAATTAAGTAGAACCAAAGAATCCCTATTAGAGCTCCATAGTCAGTCTTGTCCTCTCAAAATCTCATTTTCGGTGAAATGCTTTTTTGTTACAGAAAATGAGTCAGCCCATAAACGCTGCCATTTCCATCCAATCGCCAATGCACGCAATCTACGAAAAAAGGTTGAGGTTTCAGATAGCTATTATCTGGAGCTGTGAAGAAGTGTCCTCAGATATTACGGTGCGACAGGAATGCTCAACAAGAAAGGAAACGAGGTGAAACTACTACGTTTATCGCAGCCTTTCTAAGTCAAAGAGAAAGAAAGGTCAAGCTTAGAAAAAGCATGAGCTAAGAAGTAGCTTTCTGAGTGCGACTCATAAACAACAAAAAAAGGCTCGGGAGCTTTATTCTAACAGTAAAGTAAGGAAAGGGCTGCAGAAATCAATCGTTGGCTTACATCTTTCGGTCGTTTACTTCTCGGGACACAAAATACCCCATGACCACCTCTTTTTTAGTAGCATCAACCAATCATCGGACGAATAATCATTTACTTTTTTGTTTGATTGAAAAATCACTAAGCAACTGAACCTCTTATTAGTGGTATTCATTCCAGTCTATTTTTTTACTAGAATTTCAATTGGGCAATACTGAATAACATTAAAAATCGATCGAGGCAAAAAAAGGGTCAAGGCCAATGTTATTATCTTGAAGATCACTTTTAATTATATGGTAAACGAAGAATATAAAAGTAAAAACCTAAAAGACTCACTTCAACTTTGATTTCCGTTTGTGATGAATGCCCGGCATGTACCGGTACACAAGTTGACGATGAAGATGACGATTCATTTGGAATGTTCAGGTCATGGGGTTCTACCGACATCTGTCAAACATGAATTTAGGCAAAAAAGTGAAAAAAAAAGAAATTCTCGAAAAAAAAAAGCAACGAATGTGTAGAAAATATTGAAGCGGATTTAAACCGCTCTATAAAGACCCACAACAACTATTGAACATGAAAATTGAAATTTTTACTATCACCATAAATGAATAGCGCATGAATGAACACACAAATGCATTCGTACAGACATAAAGACAGAGACTTCAAACACAAATGAATGAAGAGCGACAATGCTAGTGTGCCACTACAATCGTGTCGGGATCTTTCCAATTGATACCGTATATTTTCCATGACGACTTGATCAATGGCCAGATGATGAGAATACTTTTGCTGCTCTGAGTGTTGTGTGCTGATGATTTTATGATTCCGGCACGAGTGGAGCGGCGCGCTGCCTCGCCAAACACACACTTGATGTGGTGAGATTTAGAAGCTCAACAAACAATATTACTTATCGATTATAACCGATAATAGCCGACTATAAGACATTGTAGGTATGGTTATTGATTGTGAAAAACAAATCAATTAATTAATGTGAATTCAACGAGAAAACTAGCAACATCATTCGTCAACTATTGTACGCTGCAGGACCCATATCACTGAGAAGCGATCATATCCATTATCAACATCTCATCAAACCCATTCTAATACTAAACCATTGCCAACATTATTAGCCGGGCTGCCGCCTGGTCATAATTAGCTATTGACGGCCTTGCTTTGTCATGAAAATCGATTTGTTATTGATTGCTTTCCCAGGCGGCGCCGGACGAGTTCACCATCATCGTCATCATCGCCTTCGTTCTATTGCACGTGATGAATTGTTGGATAATGGTGTTTGACAAAATGGTATCGATAATCAATCAATGAATCAATCAATCAATAATGACAGCTTAAACGGACCAAATGGATTATAAGACACGTTGCTCCGAATACAAAACGGGCGGGGGATGCATTAGGAACGGGTTCTGGTGAGAGACGACGTAAAAAGGCATACATTTAGATCAATAGCACAGTAATTCGTAACAACTTCTGAGAAATTTTGAGTTCAGAAAAATAAAAAGAATAAGAAAAACAGATTGGGAAACTGAATGAAAATAGAAAAGTAACACTCGAATTCTCAGGGCATATATGAAAGCAGAAACCGGTACTGAAAAATGTCGTGGTGGATATTGAGGAAGACAAGCAAAACCGAGCTGATTCGATAGGATCATATAACTGATTTCGTTAAAACATAACTGAATGTAGGAAAATCCAAATATGTAGGCGATTTTTTTTTCTACATGAAACAATACATTCATGTAAAATGTAAACCTCAAATATGTACAAACAGTATTACAAAATCAATCAATACGTATCTAACACATATTAGTAGTGAGTGCTAAGCATCAACCTTATTAAACCACATATTCCATGTTGGAACGCAGGAAATTTGGGATAGAAATTGGGTTGAAAACGAGGAGGGCGTGTCGCAGAGGCCGTGTGCCGCCGATTGGCGAATGCCTTTACGGCGTACACATGCAATTCGACACCAAACCGCACTAAATCACAATCTACCGTATTTCCGTATAGCTAAAATGGGAATTTAGTGTTAATATGTAATATTGTTGGGGGTTAGTATGTGGGCTAGTAAAAAGGCACTTTGTGACAACGCAGAACTGAACTAGAACATGGTACAACGTCTCCGAGGCGAAAGCAACCGATTTTTAATGGGATAAAACGTAATTAAGTCATAATTATCATATGATAACAGTTAACAACTAGGATTATTAACGTGCACAGTCCATTTCTTTGAATAAGGCGATTATTAGTGCGAGCGATATTTCTCGCTGCCTCTGACGTGAAGTATAGACGAAGCAGAGTTTTCTATTTAAAAGACGACCGCAACGCGCCCGCGCTCGCAGGAACGCTTAGCCTTATAAAAGGAAATGGGCTACACAACAGATGTGAAGTAGGCTGGAAAGGCTGTGTGCATGATCTCAACAGAAAAGGTACTTTTGAATAGATCACCGGTCAGGACCGGAGAGTTGAGGGCAATAATGAATGAGATAGAGAATAGCAAATGAACTCTAGAACCTTGAAGAGATACCTCTACTAAACTACAACGAACGGTTCTCACTCACTTATGGCGTGGTCGATTTCGTGAGCGAACCGTCTGATAGCCGTCATTCTTCACCGAATCACGTTCACTCGACTCACCACCATCGTCGGACGCGAGCCGTGGTGTTGTGTCGCGTCGTGCCGCTTGGACACGCTCGCCATTCCGTTTATAGTAGGTCGTCGGATACGCTTTGCGAGATGCAGGTCCGCTTCGTGAGCTTCTTAGTGTACCGTTGACAAAGTTTGACTGAGGATGAGGGGCAGGGGATGCTGTGCCGCCGGTCGGTGAATGAGTAACGACAGGCTTACGACGCATACTATTACCACCAGTAACCAGAGGTCTCGTACCGCGCCCAGAGGCGCCGTCCCGCGACAGTGACGCAGCCCGCTCGGTCTTGTAGTACTGCTGGTTATGGAAAACACGGCCATGGGAGCTGGGTGGGGCATGATGGCTGACTGGCTGTGCTGTTTTTGCGCTTGTCAAGGGGGGCGTCTTGTTCTCGCTTGGTGACGGTGTGCGATCCTTTGTCGCAGGGGAATTGCCGTTCTTTTTGTCAATGTCGTCGATAAGCTGCTTGGGCTTTGAGCGACCTGTCGTACCGGCAACAATGGCAGCCAGTGTTGCCGGCTTTTCACCATTTCTGTGCCCTTCTTTTGCGGTCACGTTTTCGCTATTCTTCGCATTGCCATTAGTGAGATTTCCAACCTGAAAGACTACCGTCAGAGAAAAGGATAACTGGCAGAAAAGTTTTGGGAAAAAGCTCTGTCTCACCTTTTCAATGACAGCTTCTGACGAGTCACTCTTCACCGAGGCCGTCGCTGAACGATCCGTTTCGTCAATTGGTCCATTGACGACGGGGCCAGCAGCGTCTGAAGCCGAACTCGACGTGCACGTCATCTCACTGCCGTTCTCGTGTGATGGTGATGTGGCCGTCGTTGTCGTCGACATTCGTTCCAGATCTCGTGGATCTACAATCTCCAGTGGCCTCGAACTGCGGGGCAATGACATAATGTACTGCTGTAGAGCACACTTTGCCAAATCGATCGACTAAAATCGAATAAATCAATAAATTGACACAGGCACCAGTCAGAATTTGAACCTACCGGTGCAAGCAGTGTATTGCACACCACCGTCGACGGTGGCAGCTCTGGTTCTTTATATTCGAGGACGAAACTCTGAAGTAAAAGGACGTTTGGAATCAATTTAGCTGTCAATACGAATAAGTAAACAAATAAGTAAATAAAGTCAAAACACATTTGGTCTTAGGAAAAACTACCTTCAGCCAATTCCTATATTGTAGCTGTTCCTGGGTGAACGGCATAATCAACGACATCATACTTCCTTTATAGAAACGCTGCCAATCGACGCCACAACGCCGATCACGAATGAAGACGCCCTTGAGAATCTGAACACTCATCATACAGCTCAAAAGGGACAACTAACCAACAGACTTTCATGTTTGATATTGAAGGTTCTGAAACATAAAACTAAAATGTTTTCCATTTAATAACGCTTTCTAACTCACTTCAAGCGAATTGAATTATAAAATCCAACGTAACCTTTCGGGGAAATAAATCGAGTAAAAACCCTGGAAGTTCACTTGTACCTGAAAAGATTACTCAACGCCCAGTCCAAGGAAGATAGGAGAGTTAATGAGGTCAATTTAGAGAGTGATGTGTCTTTTTCAGTTTTCATCCGACATTTCGGCTCCACGGAAACGGTCAAGGAAATCTTGCCCAAGAGAAATAATTTGAAAATACGAATACAGTTAAAGGATTTTTAAATTACAGTTAAAGGATTAAAGGATACAGGATTTTTTTTTCTGAACTGAAAAATAATAGAATCACTGAAATAAATACTCAACGAATAGGGAACACGGTTATAGAAATAATACAAAGAGACTAAATAAAACCCTAGGATAAAGGTTAACACTCGAAGTAAAAATCGAGTAAGGAAGACCCCGCCGAAGAAAGATCTCTCGTACCTGTAGGGCTTGCTCAAATGCAGATCGAACCAGTGCATAGTTAAATGATGAGCGACCGACTTCATTAGCTGAAACGCAAGATTTGAGATAAGTTTAAGCAAAAAAGACTAAACTCATTTTCTGAAAAAAAGCATCGGTCCTACAGCGGAATTAAAAAGGAAGATGGAATAAACTGGAGCTAAAGAGACGAAGTTTAGGGACAGGGAAGACAAGAAGACAAAGGCAAAGAAAATATGAAAGAGAAAATAAATTGAAAAATTGTGAAAATGTAGAATGCAAAAATAAAGGGATTAAAGAAACCCGATTTCAAACTTAATTTCCAATGGGTTGCCATTGTTTCTTTTTAGAGGCTAATATGTGAAGGCTTTCAGAGCCCACTCTCATGCACTGAGGGTAGACAAAGGACTTTTCGAGCAGAATTTCAACAAGACCGTAGGGTCTATCGGAAGAAGAACGATCCTTTTGTGCCTACCAACTGCTGCGATGGTATATCGATAGGCATGCTTTGTGCAGGCAACCGTTCTTGATCTTGAATTTAACGGGACGAGAATAACAGATCGACTCTAAATGTTGGTAAAGAAAAGAGGTTGACTTGAGGTACCTATAAGGAGACCCGATTGCGATCAAACACGACGATGAGCGACAAACGACGACAGCAGACGATTGGCACTGAAGAATTTCCCAATTGAGACGGCAGGCGGTAAGACGGGTAGCGGAATCGATAAATAGGATAGGGAACAAGAAGAATATTTTCAAGACTGAACGTCAAAGATCGAATATTTATGAGTTTCTCTCGACAAGGGACTCTTCATGCTCGTTCTTTCAGCCAAGACCACAAATTAAGCTTCCCGCTCCTCCACGGAAGCTCATCCATTCAAAGGTCACAGTAACCAGGGACTACAACGATTTCTACCTTTGAAATTATTTCAAAAAATGAAGTAGTGACTAGGACAGCGGTGCTATTTTCTTAAAGAAACACTACCAGCACCACCTGTTCACCCACTACAAATGATCACCAAAAGGTGCACTCCCATCGACATAGAGAATCACCTGGAGAAGGCGCGGTCGTGTTAAAGATAGATATACTTGAGTGCAAGGTGAATAAAATACACTGCAAAGAAGAAGAGATCCATAAGAATAAGGTGGGCGGAGCATGCGCCAAACAAGGCGGTCCTCAACTCAAAATCCGTAAACGGCCCAGAAATGGCAAGACGGCATTTTTCTTCTCAGAGATGGCAAAATAGCATTTCTAAACTTCTAATGAAAGTGTTTATAAACTCTACATTATCAGTTGATCACGAAATCTGCTCCAAAGTTGGTGGCAGATGGCATATAGCATCAGATGGCATATAGGTCATCAGGAACCAGAAGAGCAAAAGGAAGGCGCCTCATGTCATTAACCGATCAGAATAGCAATGGTCATCTACAAAGCATGTTACCAATCCCATGCCCGTAGACGAATAGGGACAGATTTCACCGACTGAGGCGTTCGGGGTTATATTATTGTGGGACAGACTCGCCCCTAAATTTTATTCATGACGGCCGTAACCCGTGCAGAGCCGCCATAAAAATCGTCCATAAAACCTCATTCACTCATGGTACAGTCTAATGAAAATAGAGGATTGTTGACCTAATTTTTATTACAACGCCTCTCTATGATTCCAAAAATAGAAGCCCAAAAGTCATAGCTACCTTAACGAGATGCAATTATCGCAGTAATTGACGTCACCCAGGTGCATCTGGTTCAAAATCAAACTTCAACGAGGCCAACGTTCAAACCATCCATATCAAAAGCGACAACAGACAATCCAATTCAGCAGACCTTTATCGGACACTCGGGCACGAGACCAAACTCGAGCCTGATAAGCATTCTTGCATCTCGAGCTTTACTGTCTACTTATCGCAAATAAATTTATTACAGTAACCGCTAACCCAAAAAAAAAGATTGCTGGTAAACATGGTTTGTTGTGGAGTGCCTTACACGATTCATTCTTTACTGATTATCGTAGGGGACCGGAATTAGAGATTAAGAGCGTCCTCTGCGTCTCTGATGCCTTCTGCCTGATTAAAGTTGAAGTTAGAGTAAAGTTCCTGCATGGCGAGAAGGGAAACTCAACAAAAAAACTTCTGGGATGCGCCATGCTTTCTACGTCTTGGTTTGAAAGTAGTTGGGCTTAAATGGTGCTGAAAGTAAAAATTTATTAACCGGTAGGCGTCAAATCGAGTACTTTTTCCTTCCAGCTACGTCTAAAAGCAACTTAGCGAACAAATGGGGATATAG
Organism: Haemonchus placei; assembly: GCA_900617895.1. Classification (NCBI taxonomy): domain Eukaryota; kingdom Metazoa; phylum Nematoda; class Chromadorea; order Rhabditida; family Trichostrongylidae; genus Haemonchus; species Haemonchus placei. The sequence continues at coordinate 24,816 of UZAF01017685.1, forward strand.
AAGTTGGTAGGGACCTGGGAAGCGTTCCGTTCAAAATGGGCAGTACCAATTTATGCAACACTACAGTCCCGGTTCCAATTCCGGATCAATAGTTGCCCTGGACATCCATGATTTCTCTGCACCCGTCCTATCTGTTCTACTATTGCACTGTGTTGATTATGAAAAATACATTAGAGCTCGCGTCCGAAGGAATAGAACCGGCATCTAGCTCCTTATGAGGCACATCCTTGTCATTGCACCATCACTTCTCATTATAATTACATTGAGGTCATGTTATAAAGGAACACACTCGAAATTTCAACTTCTTTTACTTGAGTGATTGTTGCAACTGCAGTCAAGTTCTGTCTGGCCCCCACTTTCGCTGTGTTGCTGCAACCTCAGATTCCACAAATTACCGTACGCCAAAAAAAGTTCGTCGTCTAATTACAGGGCGTAATGCATTCCAAATCTGACAAATACAGGGCGAGGTTTGCAAAACTCTGCACTTTGCAACGAGCACAGTGTACCTTGCGAGAAATCCCAGTCAGGCCGACCACTCGATATTGACGTCCGTGCAAGCAATAGCAATAATCTATGGCATTAATCTTCAAACAAAGATGGCGGCGCAACGATGTGAGCACAAAAACCATCGCAATGAACGTCAAAGGCACCAGATAACGGCCACGGACCGGGTGAGCCACTTATGCAGGCGGTGCTGTCTTCCATACACCACCCTCCATTTTACACCAATCATTTGAGGACGATGACTTTGAAGAATATCAGAACGATCAAGTGAGACAGTGAGAATCCATTCTATAGACGAGACCGATTGCTGGAAAACCTTAGGTCTCATCATGCCTAATCTCGAAAGCGATTTAAACTAAACAGCATCACAGGAATGGCAGTTCGGGGCAAAACCCCGGCTTCAAACGGAACGAGGACCTCCGCATTGTTGCCTTACAAACACCGCAGACCCCGTCCTATAGCTGTACTACTGCAGTACCTCTAGTCCCCTCAGATTTTACCGAAAGATCAAGTCAAAGCAAACCGCCGTATAGATAATACAGTGCATGGGGAGCCCCATGAAGAGGCGTGTTGGTAGATAAGAGAAAGGAAAAGAAAAAGAAAATGAACAGAGAAATGCTGAGATGAGGGAAAACAATCTGTATAACTTTGATGGTACGGTAGCTGACAACTACATCATCCCGACCTCGATGATGACATTGCGTTCTTGTCATCGAGCATGAAAAAGAATGAGCGATTGCTTTGTGTTTTCAACTACGTGCAAGTGGAAATGTCGATATGCAAATGTATTCCACGAAAAAGACGTTCCCGAAGAAGCAGGCCGATTCTCATATGCCATTAAGCAGTACGAATTCCAAATTAGGGAAACTTTTTATGACCGGCTATTCTCAAAGCTAGGAGGCCAACTCGAAGTAAAATCGAAATGAGTAGGGACCCACCCACGCTGAAAGTAGTGAACGCTGAAATGGGCGGTTACCGAGCCTTATTCGCAATCTGTTTCCATGAGTGTGACCGGATTTCAAGAACATCCGCCTTCTTTCAAGTGCAATCGACCTTGTTACATCCAGCAAGTCTGTTCCGGGTCTCTTAAAGTCTTCACTGGGCAAAATGAGTTTAGCGTGTGGGGTTGGGGTGTCAACGCTATCCAACGTGGCATCCAAAGGACAACGCTCAGAATCTCTCGATGCGCTCATGTGCAATGGAAAGCCCGAGGTTGCGTTTTGACGTCGGGCATCTAGGACAACACCATATTAGCTTGTGCATGGGAGATTAGCTAGGTCATTGGACCAGAGCACATTCGATTGGATACTTTTTCAGGTCAGACGGGGACGAGAGATCACCCAACAGACTTCTTCTCCAATGAGAGCCCCTCAGCTACTGAACTATGTGGAGTGGCTAGCGACAAGAGTATCCACTTCAGCAACTCGAGAGGTGATATACATAGGAACTTAGCACCAGAAATACTGTATCAACAGAGGCCATTCAAAATTACCGTATGACTAAACAGTGGGAACATAAAGAAATGCTATAAAGGACGTCCCAAAACCGCTTTGACGCTTAAGTACATCGAGACATAAGGAAATATCACCTGACAACTGCCATAAATACCCTTTGTTCAGGGGAAGATTAACAACGACAATGTCCGTGCCACAGTTATTGGGGCATGGGTATTGATTTTATTGATTTTTCTGCCACTCGTTTGAAGGTAACATGAGGAAGAAGCTATGGCCCATAGATTCTTTGGTTCTAACAAACCGAGTCACTACAAACTTTCAGAGGAAGGAAGGAAACAAATCAAGGATAAATAGACAAATGTACTAGAAAGTAGGCTGTACTTGCAGCCTGACGAGCCTACCTGCAGGTTTTCCTATCCACTCACTCACAAAACTTTGCCTTACCTCAGTCCTGGCCCTATCCTAAACCCATGCCAACAAGGTCCGGCTCGGGGATAAGGACAGTCATGAGGACATATGAGAACGATAAAGCGATTCAAACTGTTCCAATCGTCTTTTGAATGTGGAACGACGACGATCGGTGATTTCGATTCACATTAACTTAACGACACGCCATTTCTGCCAGATGCCTTCATTGTCAATGTTCAGTAAGAAATGAAGGACGACGTTAACTGGTCCTGCACAGAAAACTCGTAATTTAATAGCGAAGAGTCGGAATAATAATTTTACGGTGAGTAGCTAGATTGGAGATCGATTTGAATATGAAGGTCATGACAATTGAAATCCAACTCGTTGAGGATACTGTGGAGAAGCAACTCACTTCAGTAAGCCTCTTTCAAAGCCCAAGACAAAAAAACTAGAAGGAGACCCTAATTCTCCGGAGAAAACGGAAAAAAATGTTAGAAACCCCGAAAACTAAGTACAGAAAGATGAACCGCGGTGATAACAGCTATTTGGAATAATTCAAAGTAACTTTCATCAGTAAAGTATGATAAATAGTTTTAGAGAATTTTTTTTTCTGAAGCGGCAACACAATAGAACAAATCGAACACTCTCTTTCGAACAGTTTTCGGTGATACCGTAATCTTTTTTTGTTGAGGGCAAAGATACGGTAAGAATTAATATCACAGGACAGTGAAATACGATTTTCTCCCCCAACATTGAGTCCTGAGAATTAGTCCAGGACTCACTCACGGTGAACTGGGAACAGGGTTACTTGCTGTTTCCACAAGCTGGATGGCAAGCAAGTAATTCACTAAAGGATGGCGCTGCTGTAAACAGATAGGTAACTGGTTCGGTCCTGACCCACACGTATCATTAGAAATTGATCTAATAGATAAGCTAGTACTTGAACAGGGAGTGAAACTTCGCCGGAACAGCCAAAATGGTTGACCGAATGACCTCCCCATGGTAGTATGATAGTATCGGAGTAAGGTGGTAAGGTACTGGGTAGACCCGAGACCGGGTTGTAGAACGGCTGCCCTTGATATACAAGACCAATCAAGAGGTCTGTTCAATGTTGTGATATGTTCAATGTATTGGTGTATTGAATAGGATAACTTACCCGAACCATTACCTTATGCTACCACAAGCATGACAAATAATGAACTCATAAAGGAGTTCCTAATGCTTTATTCTGCCGAATTGTACTATGAACCCATCTGATCGGCTATGAATCGAAGTGATCGAACGAATAAATTCCCTGAGCATCAAGAAGTTCTTAAGCAGTTAAGCCTTTTATGGCGGAATGATAACAGAAACTGCCATTTCTAACTGAAGAGGGGCTGGTTTCCGGAGGTTCTTCGGTATCCAGGTAACACTAAAAATCTATCTCCGAAGCGTAACTTTTTGCAGGCAAACCAAAGTTCGGAAAGCCACTACGCCATTCCCGCCACCGATCAAAGACCCTGAACAATCTGGTTGCTGAGATGAAATATCAAACAACAAACTTCACACCGTTCAGCGAGCATCGTTCACTTTTGGAAGTGAGCAGTAATCTTTTCTGACTTCGACAAATCCATCAATTCTTAGTGGTCACAAGAACCTCGAAACCTGTTGGTCCCCGAAACCTTGAGACATGCAACCCAGACCATTCCCAAGCCTTTGTAGGAGGTTGAACTTGGGCAAGACAACCCTTTGAGCCGTCAATCTCCCACTGCCATGCCCAAGGCCTGTCGACAACATGCCGACTAGACGACTTTACATCAGAAACAAAGCAGATACATTGCTGAGCGGGTTTCTTTGAGGACGGCTATTACAATAAGGTCATTAAACGATGTCTGTCGCATAAAAGGAGAGTAATGGGTTGCAAAACTCATGAGGAGGAAAAACTATTAAGCTGTCTCAAAAAGCAAAGCAAACAGGCAACATAATAGCCCAGAGGTGGACGAGTTGTCTGGAGCTTCCGAAAGGTTTCTACCCAAACTGGATCAAACTTCGGCAAGTTTCACAGCCTTTAAGTGTGGAACGCCTCCCCAGACCAGGGGTATTCCATCTTGTTTGCTTGCCTCAGTCGAGGGTGTGACCTGTTGATGCATAAATGGGAGGAATCCATGAGGTGAACGGAGCAGCCTAAACTCCTACTTCTTTATTAGGAAAAATTTGATGGACCCAACCATAAACCGTCCGAGATCGGGGCTGTGAACTCCCGGAAGCCAGGGTCCAAACGATTTTCAGCAAACATTACCTAGACCTAGAGTTAATCGAGGGCTGTATACTGTACGGTCGAATTGCATCGAATCGCCAGCCAACAGACGGCAGCCAATCGATCAACCCAGATTTTTTCGGATAGAAAAGAGGCGCTTGCGCTACTGCTGCTGCACAATTTCCTATTCAACTGCAAAGACGCAGTCTAGACATCGAAAAAANAAAAAAGTAAAACTCGTAGGAATTATCTGGAACTTTCTGCGTCTCTAACCTGGACAGAGAACGAGAAATATGAAAACCAGGGACATTAAGGTTCTATCAATGCTAGCAATCTAATCGTTAATGCATCTTGCACCCGGAACTTTGCTTGCCTGATTCATTCCGTAGAGAAACACAGTTGAAAAACCTGTTTTTGATTGAACTACAAGAAACCGTTCATACAAAGGTCCAGTCATGAAAGTGGCATGAAGTTGTAATTGAAAGTGGCAAATAAAAAGGACTATGAGATAACGCTGATGGGCCTCGTACTGGGAATTAATTAGAGTGACAGTTCAATGAAATGAGGGGGTCTAAAAGAACGTTCGAGAACCGACAAGAAAAAAGGACACGATAAGGGCATGCCAATGAACTCGCTAAATTCCCAGTGAATCGCAAAGAAAGCTTAAAAAATTCAGCAAGTTTACTGGCTTAGCCGAAAAATTCTGAAAACTGGTCAAAGGTAGTTCAGGGGTCAAACCTGGAATCTCGTAGGATCGAATGTTATCATAACTTACTACTCTGGAGAGGTTGTTATTAGGAAATCGAAGAGGGCGAACGAGCCCTTCTGGTCAGGAAGCCACCCTAATGAACAAGAACGATATTACCAAGTCAAAATTGATCCCTTGGCACACCCCAACCAAACTGATCAGCCACCATTCCCTAAGCACAGACTTTATATTGGGCCCTAAATCCTCATTCTCATATTCAGTACCCACCAATCGCTCGAAGTTTTGCAGGTACGACCGACTTGCACTAATGACAGCCCCGAAAGAGAACGTGCTTTCAGATGTTTGAACAATTCAAACAATCTCAACAAAAACATCCTTAAAGGCCTTCGTACGCTAAGGACACAGGCGTCGTCCTAAAAACTGTCGACGGAAAAGTGCTTTCTGAGCAAAGTGATCTGTTAAGATGGGGGCGAAAAGAAAGGAGGCAAAAAAGAAAAGGATACTCTATGGATTGTGCAATGCTGCGCACAGGTACAGTCCAAAGCGCAAATCGTACAATGATCAGTGACTTCGGTGTCCACGCCCAAACTCGAATGTATGTCACGGTGACATATGTTGACGAGCTATCGGATGTGGTAAACCGTACCCTAACCCACGATGTAGGACCATAAGAGTAGCCCTTAATACTGAAATATAGGGTACTCGAGAAACTAAAAAGTTAGAAGGGTAAAGGCAAAGTTTACATTAATGTAGTCATTGGGCAAGGACGTGGATAGTCATAGTTACCATTAAATTATCTCAAAACGAGAAATTGAAGAGTAACTGGGCTTCTATCCCTATTCTGCTTCAGTGATAAACATGAAAACGAACGACTGCTCGTCTGAATAAGAAGTATTCGTAGAAGCGAAAAGAGCTCTCGTCAGATACTATGATTCCCACCTTCAAACTGCAAAGATTGCAAATACAGTTCAAGAACCGTATACCGGATAGCCTTACTGTAAGTCACGAGATTAACCGCTGAAGAACTAGTCAAGTGGTGTTGCCTGACGGTGTGGCCGAAATAGCAGCTGACGCAGCCGTTAATATTACCATAAATGGAAGTGATGTTTGATGCAGATCATCCAGTCACCCTTAGAAACTGGGCGTTATTTTCGACTGCCATTTTTGATATGGTTACGTGACATAAATAGCGCTCGGGGTCCTGGCTTCTTCAGCCTAGACGCGAAGGACGCTATTCAAAAGTCATCATCAATGTGGCAGTATACGGCCGATTTCAACCATGCGGCTAACGACAGCCACCGGACGACAGCTTCGAAGGTAATAGATTTGACAGAGACTCTTGGGAAGCCCTGGCCTATTCGATAGCCTTATATGTGGCCCTATAAATCGATTTTTATAATAACTTCCCCATTTCCATATCCAATTCGCAGTTGAGCCAGATCGCTCTCCTGCTTCCAATCTAGGAGGGGTTGGGGAACGAAGAAAAGAAGAGAAAATGCTGAACGAGCCAACAAAATCGATGAAAAATGGCTTGAAGGAAAAGTCAATAAAGACTGCCTAACGTCTGGGACACATCCGTTCCATGCGTGATTTCTTAGCGGGTAGTTGGATATGAGCCAAAGACCCCTTCCACATGACTGTGACGATAAGCTTGTTTTCAGCGGCTTTGCCAGAACTGAGAGATAAGCTAAATCTTGATTACTCCCTAAGAGGATTCAGCAGATGTCAGCCACATTTGCCCAAGCCATAACGACCTTTGAAGTACTACTGATTAAGGTATGATCAAAGCCACCCTTAAATATCTGTCGTTGGAAGTATGACCGTCGGTAACTACTGCTGAACCCACTGCCAAAAATGATATCTCCGGAAATGAAGCCAGTGCAGTTCAACTGAAACTTATTTGAAGGCAGAGTCAGCTTAGCCAGGAACGGCTCCAGAGAACGGAATAACGGAATACTGCCCGAATGGGCGGCCTGAAATGAAATATGGGCGGGACGAAGCAGTTTGCACGCAACAATCAGGGACATCAAAGAACGTCCTTGTGCAATGTTCTTTGGTAAATGGCGGGGTTGCGGTGACGGTCGAGCAAAAGCGAAAGGGAGCCACAATCGAAGAATCTTGAAGGCCGCTGCTTATAAACGCAGTAAACCATCCCGGATATGAGCCACGTTTTTCAGGCGCTCTTGAAATTGAAGAGGCGCTTCCAGGTGTTTCCAGCTTGGGCAACTATCTACCCTAAATTAGCCACAGCTCGAGTAGACGTTTTTATCATGGCTCACTCAGGCCCGGCACCCCAATTAATCCCCATTCAACTGCAGAAAGAAGCCCATAGTGGTGAATAAGGTGTAAGGTGCATAGGGCCCTTTGTTCTCCAGTGTCGGTGAAGGATATTACAATTCCTGCATTCATCCGATCATTACTTTTTTTATCCCCGAGCCTTTTTTCTTGAGGTTTCTTCCACAGCAGTAGAAAATGTTTTCAGTCCATCATTTATGGCGAGATGAAGTGCCATCAGCTTAAATGCTCCCGTAAATCGGTGACGATCATATGGTTGCCAGGCGTAATTATTTCACCATGCAGGATCAGGTGGGTTTAGGTGGGACGCACATGCATGGCAGGCCCGATCTCAGTCTGTTTCAGTCCACCCCGCTCACTCCTCAAAATGAATTACCCCTCTACCATAATGAGATCCTGCTTGGTTTACTAGGACGCAAGAATTCTGAGAAGTCTTCTCCTGTAGAAACGGTTCTGCAAGAAGCGAACGTAACGATATCCACTTCAAAGAACTTTCCGATGTCTTCGGTCCTCCGTGCGCAGTTTGCCGATGACTTCACTCACCTCCACACACATCCATTAACAGATCCAGAAAATTTATCAAAGGAATGCCCATTAGTCGATGAAAAACGATTTCCGAAAGTCACAGCCACGGTAACTTGAATAGTCGACGTTAGAGCCCATTTAATTCTCTGTTCTTTTCAAGAAAAAGGCTGCGAAAGGTGTCATAGAAGACAGAAGGAGGAGATGGGAGACTTCAGTCATTTCTAGAGAAGCTTGTTAGCCAACAGATCGGTTAGATGATGACTGGGAGGGATGGGTCTCCTCGTAACCGTGTTGTATCATAAACAAAACCAGAATTACTTCGTTTAATATGCAATCAAAGTAAACGAAGGAGATAACTTCGTAAAGGCATCAGGTCATGAGATGAAGATGGCTTAATGGAAAAAGCGGAGCTATTACACGAAAGATTTTGGATCGAACCTAGCCTAGAACAATTTGTTTGGCCTTCCCAGGGCTACTTAATGACGACAGTAGGTTCACTAGAGTTATATCGTCTTGGAAAGTAAAAACATCACTCAGAAGGAACCCGTCGGGACTGATTTTTTCCTTCTCCTTAGCTATACATTAAAAAACTGAATGATGCGATTTCTTTGAAAATTCCCGATATTGATCTTCCTCGGATTTTTTCAGACAAACTATTTCGGCACAGTTTTTCTAGATTTCAGTAAAAATTTCGTACCGAACCTGAGATGGTGCAGTAAGAAAACCATGGTCCCAAATTTATAGGCATTTCGCGATCGCGGTGGAGCCGTCTGATGAGCTTTGAGAAAGGAACACCCGTCAATCTATTGATGTTAAGCCAAATGACTCTTTGCTATTGCTCACATTCACTTGGACAGCCACTAATTTAAGGGCTACTCGAGGTACCTAATAGGATAAACCAATCAGTTGCTAAAGAGGAGATTGTATCTGGGTGGAGCTCTTCTGGGGCCCTATCAGGAAAGAATCGACGGAGCAGGCATAAGAGATAGGTAAAATACCGACGCTGTTGCCGTAAGGTCACGTCATTGGAATGAGAAGGAACTCTTTTGGAAACGGTTCACAACCAAAAACACTTTTCTGAGAACAAGGGGCACGATAAAAACCTCTCAGACAGCCGAACAAAAGGAAATGGGAAGGAGCCTCAGGGAAACGGTTTGGGCCGGTTTATAGGGAGGCAATTACCTCCAGCAGAACTCGACTTCGAGGGGTTGAAAAAAGTGTGGTTGGGAAGCATAAAGTGGGAAGCCAAGCACACTACCAGGAACTATTCAGCGAAGAGTGAGTCACCGCGAAACTCAGGTCTTTACCAACAATGTCACCTTCAGAGGGGAAGGAAAAATTATCTACGCAACCTATGCAACCAAAAATAGGTCCGAAAACTCGTCGCGCGAATTTGCCGCGCGCTACTTGTGGCTTTGGTCCTCCTCAGCCTAGTGATATTTCGCTCACCCTCTTTAACCTAGGCCCTGAGAAATGCTTATTCTCGATTCACTTACGTTCCTTTCCTCACTTCGAGAAATATTGACTGCTCATACTGGCCCGGTAATGCGAATGGAATAAGGACCTAATGTCACAGCTTCATCCGCTAGTGAAAGGACGACCAAAATTGCCGGCCTCAACTACGAAAAGCATCGAGACTTCATACTTGGAAGCCGACAAGACTTTCATACACGAGAAAGAACATCTTTATGAAGTAGACAGTGGCTCGCCAAGTCAGCAGAGCTTTTAGAGTTCCTCTAGGCTCTCTGAGTGACTTCTCTACGACTTGATAAAAGAGTGGGTAACATCTGAAAAATCGAGTGTCTAATCTACTCGTTTGATCATATTAACACCACGAAAAACAATATCTTATATTGTTGTATCTTATATCTTTGTATATAAATAATAAAGATATAACAATATCTTTGTCTCTATAGTTACACAGGTAGAGGGCGGGACTCAGACGAGGGCGGGGTTTATGAGGAAAGTGAACGTTAGGGCTTGTTCATCAATTGAGAATTTAAACAGCAAAAATGATGTAGAGCCGTACCATGGAGAGATGACAAGGCTGCTCGCTGGCTATAAATTGTTGATGAATTATTAGTGCTGCCCTTTGCCCCATTCTACTGCCCTGCCTAACTCTTCCGAACCTCTAAACGATGCAGAGCTCTCACCGCAGTTCAAGTATATTATTAGCCTTGAAGGGATACGCAGCAGCCTTGCGTATAGGACGAAAACAAACAACAAATTGAAGGGTGAGACAGCTGACTGTTAGAGGTACTGGGTTACTTTCTTCCGGTCTTTTTCGTTCAGCCATGGATACGTTTCTTGGACGTCACCGAATACCTTTCTATACACACTTGAACTTAGCTCATCACCTCTTGAGTGACACTACCGTATCACTCGGTTTTTCAACGAGAACGTGAATCAGGATCGATCGAGAAATGTATCTTTTCTGACGTCAAAGGAAAACGTTTAAACACTATCCGCAAGAAGGATCTTTGCTGTTCGTCATCATCCAAACTTCACAGACAAAACATGACGGATAACCGGAAGCATTAGCAACAGTGACAGCCTTTTTCAAGAGAGAACTCGAGTTAATTACAAACAGCAACTTGGTCTAGCAATCAATAACCATGTTTTCCATAAACGAGGCAAGAAATTAATTTACAAGGGAGAAAATCCTGAAGTGGTTTATGTACAGCGAATGTCCTCCAACCCTTTCTACTCCACTCATCTTCCAGACTAACTGCTATTTTAATCAAACTGATCAACAAAAAACTTCCGCGCGGCTTCACTAATCCCAGTACTTTGAGGAGGCTACCCGAAAGCCAACCTTTTGTGACAGCGATCGCTGCGTTTCAGAAGAGCTGAAAGCAATCCGCTGGATGAGTCAGAGGCCACAATTCTTCATGAAAGCATGGTAAGATACTTTCCCATGACCAATGACTTCACGACGGAAGGGAAGACCCAATAACTTCAGGATAGACAGAAAAATCCGATTTTACCAAGAACTGCGATGATCCTTGGTGACCTTCAAAGAACCAACTGAGCTTCCTCCCGAAAATTTTAAACTTGTCGGAAAAATTCGTACTTAGTAAAGGTGGCACGAATACTAGGCGTCCTGATAGGAATGGGTCCACACCCTTACATATTATGAAGCACCCTCTACTCATAAGCTCTTACTACACGTACTCTTATCTACTAAATCTATCAGAACTAAGAAAAGGGCGTAGTCCCGAGCGGACTAGATGCACTCGGGGATGAAAACCTAAAAATCAAAAACAGCCAGAAATTAAACACATGAAAAAGAAACACCAGAGACAGAAACAACAGGAGCCCCTCCTAAACTATTGGCCTTTGAGAAAGCTTGTGGAGAACAGACCCTCCCGGCTGATGAAAGCTATAAAGAGGACGAAACCCGAAAAAGTTCGAAAAGAAAAAAACTTTCAAGCATGCCACGTGGGAATTCGTCACCGGTAATAAAGAATGAGGCAGGGGCAATAGCCCAATACCTACTGGATTACGCCTATTTCTGAACCCATAACGTCCTCCACGACCGCTCGATCGATGTAAGGTCGAAGTAAGGGCAACCCCTGTTCGGGACTTCTTTTATGGGGTTATTTCATGAAAATGTCCTCTTGTAAACATTGGAATTGGAGAGCCTCTGGGATTGACAGGTTTCGTGTGTACTAATGTCCATCGTTAGAGATGGGCATAAGTGCACGACGGCCTTCTAGGAACAAATCAGCTGATTGCATCATCCGCTGGGCCTCAATTCGACTGAAGAGATCTGTTCCAGATAAATGACACATCTTTGCCATCCCGTGACACGCTGGGTGTTATTCGGCAAGAGACACAAATCCCTTGCTCGTGTTTTCCGAAGTATGGGCAAGATGAATCCTTCTCAACTTAAGGAACAACCAGGTAAAGTTGGCTGGAAGGTAAAGATGCAGTAAAAACACAACAGTCGCCTGGTACCTACGCTTGGGCCGCATGCGCCCATAAAAGTTGACGAAATTTCCGATTGTTAGGAGAAGGGGCGGGGGAAGAGAGGGAGCACCTGAGTAAAGGGTTCCTGACTACAATTGGGGAAGACCAACCAACGTGAAAATTTGTTGAGGTACCACCACGAATCCATTGATTTTACCCGAACGACACTAAGTCACTCGAAAATCGGGAGGATTTCAGAATACAAAAGAACTCTGCGAATAGATTAGCGTCTGGATAGTACAAACTGAGCCGGAACCAACCAAAATCTACCCGAATGACGTCCGTAGTTGACGAGCGACCACATGCACACAATTAGCTGTTTGAGCACTGTTTGTTTTGGCAATAACAAATATGGAATACGGTAAGGAGAATGAAATGCGCACAGACTTCAACAACATCACAGTGATGCAATGGTGACTAAATCGTAGCCATCGGTGAATTTGTCTTGTTTTTCGCTAAGCGAGAAATCCACGCGCTTGTCAGGTGACTTCGACGTTCCAGTTGAGCGCGGAATCCACACAATCAGGAGAGCTCAATGGTAGGCTAATCGAAATAGTTGGACAACTTGCTCAAAAGCACAGTTCGCAGTGGTTGCATGCATATTTACTGGGTTACTGGGCGAGAGTGTTCGTTCAGAATAGTACATGAGAGGAAAAGGAAACGAAAACATTCGCAGAAAGCTTTCTCAAACTAGTTATTTCTAGGTTCTACTTTTTGTGACGATATTCTGAAGTTAAACGATGTTGTGACGACGGAAAGAGTGTTTGGACGAGATTCCAGGCAGGAGATTCTTCCATTTAACCAATATTTTTATCCGTGAACAGGGTGCTGTACAAGTCCATGTGGAGCAGATAGCTAAGTGTTAGACTTCACACGATTAGTAAAGTCGATAAAAATGGAAAAGAGGACGAAGGGGTAATCAGAATTCCCCTGAAGGTCATGTTTTGTTACCAAATCGTATTTATGAGTATCTGGCTTCATTTTGTAATAAGTTGTAGTTGAATTTTGATGCAAGACACTTCATTGAGAGCATTAACTTCCTGCCTCTTTGCCATTTTCAAAAAAGTAACCCAAAAACAACAAAAAGGATAACTGGTTGACGTAACCCTCTTCCGAAAGAGGTGGCTAGAGTGGGAAGAGAGTAAGACAATCAGCTGATGAAACGTCTTATCAGCAAACGATTGCTTTCATGACAGCATTCATCAAACTAAAATATGAAAAAAAAGACCAACGTAAACCAGCTCAGATATATGAAAAAAAAAAGAAAAAAGAGAGAAATAAAATTATCAAAACCCAAAAATGAAGGAAACCAAGAGTATAGTTCGACAAGAAACTTCAAAGGTCATTGAGGTGGAAAGACGGAAACCAGAGGAGGGAAAGAAATAAAACAGCGATGACGAATCAATTATCCTAACGTAGAACCAATGGAGCTCTTTCAATACGAGAAAACGCAAAATTAAAATATAAAAAAAAAAGAAAATTCGCCAATTCACACTACAAACACTCACTTATCAGCAACGGGTCCTCGATCGATAGTAGCGCTTGTTTTTTGTCGCTATCACGACGTACCTCTTTGGGTGTGTATCGCATATCGACCACCGATATACCGACACAATCATAGTTGACTTCCTAAACAATATCGATTGATCACTTGAACACTATTGATCGATCTTAACTGCAGGGAAAGGGCTGAAAGGAGTAAAGGAGTTTAGATCAAGGATATTATCGGGAAAATACTCAATTACTCATTTGTTTATCCATGCTCCTCCACGAAAACAGGAGTTTCCTCTAGGAGCACCGTAAATGGTAAGCTAAGCTGAAAAACGATCACCACTAGCCTCCCTGGAATACTAGAGACTTTGTTTTTGAGATACGGTGATATTTGGAAGCTCAGGAAGTCCAAGCTCAGATTGAGCCTAAAATTACAGAGCGACGCCGCTTGCTCAGTACTTGACTGTATTCTGGAGAAGGTGAAGAGCTCAGTAATTTTTAGCTTCAAGTAGGTGAAAAATAGACCTAGTTCCACCCTTCCCTCACCTTCCCACCTCTGCTTGACCAGCATCCTAATTGTAAGAATTTCCGCCTCTTGGGTTAATAATCGGCTCAGCCACACCTTATGAACTATAAACAGCCACCTTCACCCCTTGTAGGCTCCCACTTTCACATGTGACATGACCTCAAAGTACGAATGGGAGTGGGACATCTTCAACAATCAGACATCGTTTCGACGAGCTCATTCACATCAGAGTGGCACTTGAGAGACATCAAGAGGCACTTGATCATGATTCCAACGGATCGCACTGTCAACTCTATACTGTCACTGTCACTGTCAGGGGATCTATACACTACGCCGACCAGAATGATAACCCTCCACCCCCAACTAATAAATCGGTAACAAGCCATAAGGTGGAACAGCAGGACAGAAACTAACCATTGAAGGTTCATCGTCGCGAGTATCATTTTGACTCTATGTACTTACGATTAGTTCAGGATGCCCATTACACCGGCCACAATCTTCAGATACCTCCAAAAGACCGTGTTAATGCCTAAACGTCTACTTGAACCCGTTGAATCGTCCTCATTTCAACGACTGGGGACAGCCGGCATTCTTATGAAGGTTCATTGAAACCGAAACGCGACTGCTTCTCCAATTACATCGTTCCACAAGAAGAATAGAGTCACACTCATTCAATTATGACTGTCGACTTATTTTTCCAAGTAAGGCCTAAGTTCTAACAAAGAAGCCTTCTTCACTCAAGAGGTCGTAACGAAGTTGCGCATCACCCAAAAAGCAACCATCCGCTACCTGGAACAAATTGGAAACGTCATACACTTTCACTTTCCCTAAATAGGTTCCACCAGTGATGAATAAAACGAAGAAAGGAAGTCTCGATGAGAACATGGCCCTTGTCTCACACCATTTCGAGAAACCCTCGTCGATCTAAAGCGGACGTTGAGAGGCCAGTAACATCGTGGCCTAACGATACTGAAACTTCAGCTGAGGTCCAAGTGACGCTGAAGGAAGAAGAAATGTAAACGTAATGAGAAAACATGGGCCAATAAATTCGTAAGGAACTGCCCAAAAAATTCGGGTGGGTAGGCACCCGTATAGTCCGAGCAGCCGACTGTGATTCAGCTTTCAACGGCTGGTAAGAACGCAGGTATGACGCTCCAGTTAGCTCAAGAGTTTTCATCTAGGAGGGACTAGGATATAATTACGATAGAATTATTAGGCTGGCAAATAAGTCCTGCGACCAAAAATTCGAAGCGTTGAAAATTTGTATCAACAGTAAGAACACGGTAGCAAGGGTGATGAACTAGTAGGACGTTCCCCGGGGAATCAACGCATGAGTGAATAAGGGCACGCTTGTAGGCTTTCGCAGCATTACGGTCAATAAATGGACAACACCCATTCGTGCCATCATTTTCTACTAAGCACGCCAACGAAAAAACGCGAGTTTAGCGGCTCGAAATATCAGCAATCTATTCGATGCTAGCACTGCTCACCGATCGACGGTCAACAATCGGTTGGATCGCTTCACTGCAGGAGATACTAGTCTTCGAAGTAACGCAAGCATCGTCCCTTAATTTAATGGAGGCTGAAGGAGTCCATCCACTATGAGTTGCTAAACGCAGACTAGATGGACACAGCTATCGATTACCCCTATGATCCCCTTTATTNGGTCAGCGGGGTTAGAGAAGGACGATCAAACCGTAATTCAGGTCCTTACAGAGGAACAACGCACGTCGAAAACTTGAGACCCACGTCAAAAGTTCACCGATCCCGCTTGGTTCCAGGTTACTCATCAGTCATACTCCCGGAGTGTTCCCCCTTTTAACTACCAGGTGCTCCGCCTTTTTGAGCATCCCGTTGTGGAAAAGAAATTGGTAACTTAATGTGATCCAAAAACAGCAGTCAATTACTTTTCTGAGTCACAGCTCCCTCACTCCTAAAGAGATGGCATCAGTTACATATTGGCCTAAAAGATAAAAGAAAGTGGTTGACTTCTTCAGTAATTATTTTTTCGAAAATCGATCGATATGAAAAATTCAGAAATGATTCAAAAAAAGGTCTCCATTTTGTCGCAGGACTTATTTGCCAACCTAATATTTTATTCCAGAGGAAACAAGTTTCTCGTGAATTTCTAGGTCTGTTGTATTTTATATATCACCACAAGGTCATGGTAAGAACAGAGGGCTCGCTCGTCTGAATTTCATGCTAAGACGATCAGTTCCATTATGTCATTGCATAAATATCTCCGGATCCACAAAGTGAGGAAACCATCAACTAATTAATATTATCAGCCACTGATTCCATGAACTCTCATCTTGCATAGTAAGATCGTTATGAACTGGATTTAAGAAATACTGGAATCAACGACCTGCTTCGTCGTAAAGCTTAATACTTCATAACAGGAACAAAAATATCAACAAGACGGCCAGAAAAAGTCAGTATGTTTTAAAGCACAAACAGACCTGAGCATAGACCTCGAAAAACCGCATAAGAAGCTCGCCAAGATTGACTTCGGGACTGTACACATGCTTTCGACGTACCGGCATTCCATAATGCTGAAAAAAAATCTCCAATACTTGCAAAAGTCTCGAATTATAATACAAACAAGTAGAAATACCGATGAGACTGCGATATACATATCAGTAAGAATTATCCATTCGTTCATTTCCTCATTTCTCCATTTTCTTTGCCTTTCTTCTGAAGTTTTTTTTTNNTTTTTTTTTCAGAATAAAGGATCAGTGTACAGCTAGGACAGTAGCGGAACAAGTTTTACGGGGAACTATTCGAAAAACTGTCTGGGCCCTAGAAACGGTCAATCAAAAATAGGGCCTACAAAGATGTTATATCCACCCCTCCCTATATATTCAAATCTGCTAGACAAGCGTCAAACTCTACGTTACCAAATCTCTTTCGGATTCTCTTCACAATTAAAGGCTCAAAACAGGATCACAGTAATTGAAATTTCTAATCAAGAGTTAAAAATAGAAATGCCTCAATTGAATGAGTATAATCCCTTATTCAATTATATAGACTTGACTGTCAATCATCTTTCCGAAGAAGAACCATGACACTACTGTTACCATTTATAGCGCAAGTCTCAATTGAATAACTCAACCAGTAAAATCGAAATAAATTTTTTTTTCTGGAACAATCCATCAAAGCCGTTTATCATAAATTGCCATAATACGTTTGTCTGCCTCTTTATTATCGCATTTATTTTTAGAAACCGTTAAAAACATCAGAGATAATTTAAAAGGCTGGAAAACAACGTTTATAATGGGCATATATTTATGAAATTTTGAGATCGATAACAATGAAGATGTTCATATTACTGTGAAATTGAAAAACCTATTATACTGAATGAATTGAGACAATACTGATAAAGGTTCAGGAATTCAGCAAAATTGGGTCCCACTAAAATTCGTGTTAAAATCCTCAGAAAAACGAAAGTCTTCAGAGGTAAAAAAGAAAAATAGAACAGATTCTCGCATTGCCTCAGGTTTTTTCGAAAATTTTCTGAACTAGTAAGAATACAAATCTCATTTGGGATCCTGCTTCCATGGAACCCTGCTTCATGGGGCCACAACATGGAAAAAGGAAGTTGGGGCATTCGCTATCTATTAGGCCAATAACTTCTTTCAAAAAATGCATAGGACCGAAGAATGGAGACATAAGTAGAATGGCCTATTTCAATCAATGGATATGCCATTACACAAAAAGGAACCCATGATTTTGAATGAACGCAGAACATATGGTGGCAAGACCGGAGCCACGAGTCAAATTTCAACACCCCGATTTAAGATCAAGGAAAAAAGTTAATGAAAATGACAAAAAGCATGTAAAAAATATTAATGTACGCTATCGAGGGGAACATTCTGAACTTTAACATCCATTACACAACCTTGCATTTCAGTTTCTCATTATAGTCCTTTCTGGAAA
This sequence comes from Haemonchus placei, assembly GCA_900617895.1. Lineage (NCBI taxonomy): Eukaryota > Metazoa > Nematoda > Chromadorea > Rhabditida > Trichostrongylidae > Haemonchus > Haemonchus placei. Next base: position 42,872 of record UZAF01017685.1, read on the forward strand.
CGCTCTCCTATAAGAATTAGCTTTTTCACATTTTCGTCGCTATCACGGAAAAGTTT
>UZAF01017686.1:10707-34283 GCA_900617895.1 Haemonchus placei
CTAAAGACCTACTAACCTAGTGACCTACTAACCTAGTGACCTAGTGACCTACTGACCTACTAACCTACTGACCTAGTGACCTACTAACCTAGTGACCTACTAACCTAGTGACCTAGTGACCTACTAACCTAGTGACCTAGTGACCTACTAACCTAGTGACCTACTAACCTAGTGACCTACTAACCTAGTGACCTACTAACCTAGTGACCTAGTGACCTACTAACCTAGTGACCTACTAACCTAGTGACTTACTAACATAGTGACCCTCTGACCTACAGTAGATCAATAGGTGATTAGGTTGGTAGGTCCGTAGGCTACTATGGTCGCACCTAGTGACTCACCGATCCAGAGTGGTTCCTGCCGAGCGGTGGCCAGGTGACGATGGAGAGACGACTGCGACAAGGCGCCAGGTCCAACTATCGCATGAGTAACCGTAGTCGAAGAAGTTGTCGAGGAGCAATGCTGTTGTTCTCTATTTATAGCCCTGTAAAGGTCAGGAGTTTGCCTGTAGGTTGGAAATCTGGCGGGAGAGAAGCAGCGCTGCCAATAATTGTTCTTGTTTTTTAACCACGTCTGGCACAATGACGGGATGATCTCCTCTCTTTTTTTTATTCCTTGAGCAGGTGCAGGATGTAATTTTCAATATTGACTGTTGCGTCCACTGCATTCATTTTAATTTGAAGTAGGGACTAAGTGCGCGTACGCGATAACTAATTCAAACGGCAGCCGGTAGCGAGTTTCAACTACGTTCCTGTAACCTGTACTGGGACGAGGGTAGAACCCTTTTCATGGACCGTCTCGATTTTTCGGTCATGTGTGTTTTTAGTACGTTGGCAAAAATCTCAGCCATGGCATACTTATAGCACTGTTCTCGCCAACATCTCCAACCCTCTTCTAATCTTCTATCGCTTTGAGATATAATAGAGTGAAAGATGAGGACGACTTTGTTGTTTTCAAGTTTAAGAGTCAGTTGTTATATTAGTTTAAACATCATCGTTTTTCATTTTATCAAAACCTCAGCCAACAGTCTATCCAACTCAACTGATCCTTTCATTAATCTACCCAATATCGGTCTCTTACTTTTCTTGAGGTATAAAAACATAAGACACTTCCCGGCTCCAAGCGTTGCTCATTCGGTTTGCCTCCCATATTCCAGAGCACCTTCCTGTCTTCAATAGAGCTCTAGAGAGCATTGAACTTTAATTTTTAAGAATTATGTCCAGCGGTACTCTTTACGAACCTCCAACCTCGAATTTTCTTTACGATGTACGAATTTTTCGAATTTCAGAAGCTACGTTTTCAACTTTGGTAAAGATAATCTGGAAGAAAGACTTTTTGGTTCTGCCTGGACGGCCGATGATAAAACTGTTTTTTTTGAATAAGGTGTTATCGTCGCGATGCAGACACTTTTGTTGTCGTGTACTTCTTCTTCGTCTGGATGGATTGATCGATTGAAAATCGATACGATGAACTATTAGGTCGACCATGTCACCGTTAAACTCAAGAAGTGATCAGCTGTTGCGTTCGTATAACCTTCGTGGTCGCTGTTTTTGTTGAAGGTCTGCCTATTTTTCCTTCAGATCGTTGTTGATTACTTTCATTTTTAGCTTGAATACCTCATAGTTTTACCTTATAGTTCCTAGGAAACAAAACGTTAAAAGCTTTTGCTGCCCATTAGCTTAGGATTCCGTAATAATGTCAAGTGTTAACACAATCCTAATTCTCTCTTTTTTTACCCAGTTCCTTTCCACAAAATTGTTTTGGCCTATAGAACGAGCTTTCCAGGTCATAGGTCAAGGTTCATTCTACCATTTACTGCTTTGTAAACTGTTAGGCATCCTCACAACAGAAAAAAGGGCTTTGGCTTGTTGTGTACGGTAGCGTTTGATTAGAGACTTTTTTGAAACAGATATTAGCAAGTAGATTCCTCTGAATTCATTTACTAACATAAATCTAAGAAACTTCACCTCTAAGTTTAGTAGATTTTATAAAATTCTGAACGAATTGGCAGCAAAGACACATTTTACGTCTTTATTGTGAAAACTGGAAAGTAAAGGAAGGAATGAAAAGCAGAATAAGTGAGGAAAAAAGGCGGAAAGTTTAAGAAGAGTAACGATATTGTGTATTTAACTTAAAATTGAAAGTTCCAACTAAAACTGATTTTCACAACACACTAAGTGAATTGATACAAAGTAAAAATAAGTATAGGTGTTTATGTATGCGATGTAGTCTTACAAATATGTCCATTTATAACATAACGTACGAACTTATTGTTATGATTCGCATTCCTAGCCAATATACTTTTGTTATCGTATACGAACAAATGCGACTTGTTCGTTTTTATAACCAAACACGGCTTGGCTGTTCGCTCCACCATGAACATAACTCCGATTCACGCTGTAAGTACCTCTCATACATATCTGTTGTACTGGGTTGAAAACTGAGTAATTTTGTTTTTCGAAGAAGTGTTCGTTCAATTAGATATTGACCATAAAATACCCAGGTACCTGGTCTAGGAAATTAAATCACTCTGAAAAAGGTGGTTGCCTTTCGAAAGCACACACACAAAGGAGAAGATGGGTCCCGAGATTTTCAACTAGAACGAAGCTGTGGCCCGCGTTATGCCATATGGGCACTGTTGGATCAAAACACGGCCTAGATGCCGCACAATAAGGATCCAAAGTTCGGCTTTGTTGGCTGCCACACCCAAAAACGAACGAGTTTTTAAGGCGTCGTGAAACCCTCACCGTTTACTAGGATCCTACATGTTGGGAATTCGGACAAGTCGTAACCCATGACGAAAAGGGAAGGTAATTTTGGCTCTCTCTAGCTCTTTACAGCTAAAAGCTCGTTCGACGACCTCTTCCATACCTTTTCTCTCATGATTATATCGTGCAAATCTCCTTTCCCATCACTTTTGAGACTATTTCACAGATTTTCCTCAGATTTCACAAATTTTACGGATTCTCTCGCTTTCTTCTTCACCAGTGCTCTATTCTACACCAACCCTCAAGAAGGGTACCTCCAATTTATTGTAGACTGCGTTTTAGACAAATATTTGAAGTACTTGGAGAAATCCTAACAATGTCGTCAACCTAATATTCACTTCACAGGTGAGTACATGCTGTTATGTTTGATTGGATCATCATCCTATAGTTACTCATGATTACCAAGGATTTTGCCGTTCCCCCACATAATCCCTTTTTAAGTGAACAGTGAACAAGCATAAGTTGTGAGGCGCTTTGGAGTGGGAAGTTAAACATCAACAGGAACTTAGCAGATGTTTTTTGGGCAGTGTAAACAATAATACTTACCCTCGGATGATGAATGTACTTTCGCCAGTGCTGTGTACTCTGGTTACTAAGAATTTCTGATGATTACAGCGAACCTGTTCGACAGCTGTTTAGTCTTAGGATTCGGTTGAACTTACTTCGAACAGATTTAAGCCTGCGTCAAACTGTAGCCAGTGAGATGATCATTTGTTAGGATTTTCCTTGACTCGTACCCAAGGTACCATCTGCATTTCGTCCCATCTAAATTGATAACAAATCTTATCAGGGCGTAAGTGTTTTTGTCGTGTATAGTCCATAAAAAGGACACTATTCCTTTTTCTTGTTTTCGTCGTCTTCAAATTTATTGATGACCTCTCCTTTTCAAGATTTTTAGCTTAGCAATTAGTTGGCTGTGTTTGCGTAGACCGGTTTCTCCGACACGCTATCAATCTGGAGCCATCATGTCAGACGATGGTTGTCATTTCTTTTCGCTAGAACTGAGAGAGCTGTCCGCCAATATTTTCGTCATGTTTTTTTCATGAGTGCTGTAAACTAAGTCACTTTTTGAAAAAAAAGTCCGACAACTATTACTTCTCATTTTCGCTCTCTCGTTTCGTGGTGCGGTACATTCGTCATGCCTTCTAGTAAGTTAATTAGTATAATTCTTCCTTTTTACCATGTTTAGCCGACGAAATGCCAGGCATGCAGAAGATCCTTTCGGGAGTCATCCGATTCCGGGAGACTGTCAGAGCGGATCTGGTAAGGTTTTCCTTCTATATCTTATGAAATGTAGCAATTGCAATCTCCTAATAGTAGGCTTTCGCATATCTCACCTCAGCCTGTTCGAGCCACTCATAGAGCTAGAATTCTGAAAATAGATACTGATTGCGCTTGCTACAGTGTCTCAATCAGGTTGTAGTTTTGAATCAGAGCATAAAAGGATCAATTTTGAAGGTAGAAGCCAAAACGAGTATTGAAGCTCTTGTTAAGCCCACACTATTTGGTTATTGAGGGCATGGCAGGATTTGCAGTTTACAGTGCGCGATCTCGACGCTTCCGCGCCGCGGAGGTCGCGTTCCGTGAGGTAGGCTTGCGGTGGTGGATATCACTGTAGTTAATGGCATGGTTTAAGGTGCCCAAGCGATCGCCGGTCTTGCTTCTTTCCTTTCGATTGTCGAATGATCATTGATAGCTTGGGTGTTATAAACATCGTTATCCATGTGAGATATCCCTTTCGGCGCTGGTAGGATCGGCGCGAACTGGTTTTCTACTTTCGTCTGTTGCTTCTCGTCAATACAACGTTGTAACCTCACTGCACTGAATCTCCTTGCTTCTGCTCCGTCATTTGTCGTCTGATCACGATCGATGATGAGATAGTGCAGGCAAAGCCCTTCCTACTCCTCCTCTTCCCTCAACCACATGGCCATGGCCCCACGGAAGCGTATCAGAGGATCAAAAGAATTGCAGGCTAATCAATCGATGGCTGTCATTCCTTGGTAAGTGACCCGGCGGATACGAATAGAAGAATAGAACGAAGGAAAGCGCACCTTACTCGCATTTTATCTTTAGGTAATGGAGCAGACACTGTATCAACTGCCGTAAGCGTTGCTCATTCGAAGCGGAAGCGACGGCGGAGCAGATGTCGTGCCTTTATAGTTCGTGTTGCATCTCACACGCCACAAACTATAAACGCAGCTTCTGCGTTCTTGGAAGAATTAGACACTGTGCTTTTATTTCGCCATTGCTCTATGAATACATCAAGATTCCCTCAACTTCGTTGCTCCAATCCTGGGCCGTCGCGCTTTGGCACAGACTCTGGCTACTGCACTGCACGAATTCAACGGCATTCCTTGCCATCTCCTCTTGCTTATCAAGAGGTTAACCGCTTAAGGGCGCTTGCTTAAATGTCGCATAATGTAGACGTGGCTCGAACCACGGAAATATCAGCAATCTTTTTGAATTTTATTGAATGTAAAGCATGCTTCTAAACTATTTTCCTTTTGCATTTTTTGGGAAAGCTTTGCATGCTATTTTTTTGTTTTCTTCCTCTCATTTCATGCATGTTAGGTGAGGCAGTTCGAAAAAATTCGAGACAACCCGAATCCAACAGCTGCGTTCTTCACCTGCATGGACTCACGTATGCTTCCGGCCAGGTGCTGCTTTGTGTGTTTTGTTTTTTTATCGTCTATCAATTGCAGAATTTGTTTCGATATTTTCATATTTCCTTTTTCAATGCTTTGTCATGCTTCAGTAGCCTAATTCAAGAAAAGAGAAATTAGAACTGAATATTCTTGGGATGAGGGCACTTTTTCTTTATATCTCCCTGAAGAACTAAATCATTGTTTGTGCAGAGGCCGCGCGATGTTCTATTCTTGGGTTTCATCTGCATGAACGCTTGTTATTGACGTTAAGGTCGATAACAAGCGACCTTAACGTCGATAACAAAAACAACTGACTTACTTAAGATTAGGTAATACGTAAATATAGACTTTAGAATTAAGTAAATAAGATACACTAGAGCAGCCGTTTAATGTCTTGGATGTCAAATTTGGAAGAACTTCAAGGTTGAAGTAGATCACGAGTGAGTCAGCTTCACCCCAGCCATTGAGTTAGATAGCTATTGTGAATGTTGTCTGCTATTGTGATGTGTTAGTGGTGTCGAACAGCGGCCGGCCGAGTTCTCCCTTCGCCACGCCCCAGGCGTTCCTCGGAACCACTTGACCCGGCATGTGCTAGACACTTGATTTGTCGTCGGAAAACTATTAAAAATGTGCTGTGAAATATGTGAAAAATGTATTTCTCATCAGATTCACGTCGTGCAATGTTGGAGACATGTTTGTTGTGCGAAATTCCGGAAACATGGTTCCTCATGCAGCTCACTACGGTAAAATGCAATCAGATAAAAATTGTACAGAAGGAGTGAATGTTCTTTGTTGTATTTAGGACCTTCCGGCTATGAAGTTTCGGTGACCACCGAGCCAGCAGCTCTAGAACTAGCTGTCAAGCGTGGTCATATCAATCATGTGATTGTCTGTGGACATGCGGATTGCAAGGTGATTATTATGGGATTTTTCTGTCTTCTCATTTATTCACTACGCAAGGAAAAAAATCCCTGAAAAGCATTACGATTGATTGGCATTCGTCGTGAATTATTGTTCAAAGAACTTTAATTTTTCAAATTTTCAATATTCAGTAATCTTTCATTATTTCGACTTTCAGGCAATCAATACGCTGTACAATCTCCACAAAAATCCGAAATGTTTTGATCCTCAATCACCAATGGACCATTGGCTGCGCCGTCATGGTTACGAATCACTACAGAAATTAGAGGAACGTTTAGCGAACACTGCGAAGCCTTTGACATTCGTTTCGGAAGTCCCGGGATACACGTGAGTTGTCTAGTCATCCTTTGGGTTTATTAGGTCCATCTGAGTTTCTGGTTAGGTAAAGCACAGTGAGTAGGTCACGGCTTCAAAGGGAACATGGTGATACATTCTTCTGTGTCAATTTCTTCTTCCATTTTTCTCTTCCTTACATTTATGTATAACATTCATTTCGTTTGACATCCATTTCAGTTTCGAAGCTATCATCGATCCTGAAAATAAATGGGGTGTCGAGGACAAATTGTCACAGATTAATACACTGCAACAGTTGGAGAACATGGCTAGTCACGGATTCATAACTGTGAGTTGCTGCTAGGTTCCAGGAATAATGTCCACATAGGGGAATAAAACTAAGCTTCGACTAAAGTTGCTGAGCTCTGAGTGACGGCCAGGCTTTTCTTGTTATAGTGAGATGGTGAAGTATTTCAAAAAGATAAAAACGAATGAAGGGCGGGGTTGAAAAAAAGTTTCGGTTTTTCCATTCATCTGGTTTTTGTCAAGGTTATTTTTAGCATTTTGGTAACTTTCCGGAATAGCGAGATGATTTTTGACTTTATGTCGGCCTATGCTTAAACCTTTATTTACAGGAGATGCTCGAGAAAAAGACTGTGGATTTGCACGCAATGTGGTTTGACATTTTCGCTGGTGAGATGTACATGTTCAGTAAACCACGCAAGCAGTTCATTCTCATTGACGAAAAGAGTGTGGACCAGCTGGAGCGCGAAATAGAACAGCACAAAGCCTAGGTATTCGTAGGAATACCATTGTTAACTTTAACATAATTGAATGATCTTAGCTTTTCCTTTTTAATTCCTTATTTGTTGATATGCGCTTTTGTTAACATGATTTTTTTCTTTTAAATTAGCCTTTTTATTGTGCTGACCTCGAGGTGATTGGAGTGCCTTATTAATTTGCTCCCATCTTGGTGCCTTATACTCTGAGGCCGTTGTCATGCTGGGCGACCGCGACCACGAGAAAGACGGTGGATGAACAGGTCGCTGTGCATGATCACGGACCATTTCTCTGTGATTTCTTTATGAAACCTGTCGCATAAAATTGTCTCCCTTTATCATCTTTCTATACGTACAACTCCAAATCTCCTGGTTCTTGCTCAAGTGATACCCTAGTGTCAAACCTAGTCAAGGATTGTATTTGTGGCTAGCCAATCCTAATAGTGGTGGCCCTTTCATAATAGTTATTATAGGTAGTACAAAAAATGGGTACTGGTCATTCTAACATGTTTTTCACCTTCAGCATGCGCTGTACCGATTCTTGTATAGTGGATGCTGTAACAACTCTCGTTAATTGTAGTGATTTGGTGATGAATAAAAGTATTTGTATTGCCACAGTAGTCTATTTTTTAGTCAGGAGCATTTTCTGTATCATCTTTAGTTGCGATAGCATGACTGCGTTCATTGTTTGATTTTCATTTTGTAAGCCGGATAGGAAGATGTTTGCACGGTTTCTGTCTCGACGTTTCACTGCTTCGTCAGCCTCTGCGTTGACGAAAAGGCGGCGGTTTTACAAGGTTCTGACTACTTCTTTTTTTTTGATTTTTCGAAATTTCTTTAGCTTCACAGGTTCTATTAGGTTGGAGGCTATGCAATTGCGCATTTCCAGTCAAATGTGATTACCTTTTTTGCAAGGAAAAATATGACAGTTTAGTTTCATATTGACCACAAAGCGCAAAAACCTGGTCTATAAAAATAAATCACTTCGAAAAACAGGTAGTCACCCTGAAAGATAAATGTTTGATGTACCTAAGAAAATACGCATTTACTCAGTTGCCATCCTATTTAGTAACTTATGAGAGCTAAATTGCGGGAAGAAGAGGCTACGAAAACTGGGTTGAGAAATCGAATGAGCGGGACCGAGTCAAGTTCGGTCAAGAAGTGGGAATTGTCCGAATATTTGTCCGACCTTACTCAATGACCAGCAGTTTTTGTCCTCTGTACAAGTAATGGTCTTACTCTTGTAGCTTTTTCGCTTCCTGCCCTGCCGATCTTCTAGAATTTTTGAGAACCTACAAAAACCAGGATAGTTTTGAAAGTCAAACTTCATAAGGTTCATTAGTGAACTGATTACAGGTTGTTGATGTCGTCGATGAAGGTCCCCCAGACAAGAAAGTATTCATGGTAACTTTGGATGGACGCTTGTTAAAGACGCAAGGCGGTAACGTACTGAAGGTCAGTCCAAGGCGTATTGCTTGATTGATGATCCTTTCACCATGAGTGTCGTTAGGTTCAACTCTTTTATCCTATCGTGCTTCTAGTTTCATTTTATGACAAGAATTGTACAAAAGATTTTCCACGTATTTTGCACAATCAATGAGCGTTGAGGCTAATCACATTAGGGTTTTTTGGCTTCCGGCTGCATTTCGATAAATCGCAACTGGTTTCCAATCTAGTCCATTAGATCTAATTTTTGCATTAAAGAACAAACTTTCTTCTCTAACTTCCTCAAGCCGTTTCGTTTCTTCGCCGTAAAGTCGTAGATTACAATAAAAGGGCGACACGTTGTTTCTTTAATTCGTTCAAACAATGAAATTTCATTAAAAGAAATGAGGTAGTCGATAACATTGCAGAAAGATCTGTAAAGCTGTTGAAGCCGTAACCCATCGAGTATCCAGTCAGAGACGAATTACATAGTGAAGTAGTCAGACTATGTAATTGCGGTCATAACCCTGAAAAACACAAAAATTCGAAGGAAATATGATGAGTAAAGCTGCGGCAGCGAGTATGTTCACGAACTAGGGAAAATCCCCTTTGTTTCAATAATTTATACACTTGTTTTCCTCTCTGTATTCTCTGGATCTTCTCTCAGGAGCGGAAAGAGGAAGGAAAACCTGATTTGTAGGACTTGATATATGAATTATGTACACTGCATTGAAATTCATTACTGAATTAGTAGTCTGGGTCACAAATTCGTTTTTTTCCAAGGATAGGTATCTACTCATGCATTTTTTTCTATGATAGGTTATTTTTCTTTCATTCTTATCTCTCGGCTGGACTGGATCACCTCCGATTTGTATTTGTTTTTCATGATTATCCTACACCAAACAGTGGTCGAGGGATGTTATCAAAACAGGTCACCTTGCTTTTTAACTAGTTAGCGGCAGTAGAATGTAAATAGATGACGCAACGTTCCACTCTTGCTGTTGCTTCGTGAGCACTTAACTAATGAACGAAGTAATTGAAAATACACGAACCATAAGTGGAGTAAGCGGAGGAATTTCATTAGCACAAGATAAGTCGTTTCTCCGCCGTGAAGTCACAGAAGACTTTCTTGAAGGAAGGATAGCTTTGTCAACGATTTTGCATACAAGACAGAGTAGGGCCAGGAGCTGAAAAAGGTTTTTGGAACCTAGTCCATCAATTTACCTGTGGAACTCCATAAGAAATCAAAATTTTTTAGTTTCTGTTCTACCATCACGAGACCACAGATCTATCTTTAGGGTGTAGTAAGGTCTTTATTCCGGAACATCTGCTCGTGGTGCTTTTGCTGTTGCAGTTTTTGCTTGTATCAGCTGCTCTCTCAATAAGCATGAGTTTAAATATGAACTCAAAATCGGGATCTGCGCTTTTATTCGACCATTTTCAAGGGTTAGAGGTCACCAGAAGTTACTATTTTGATTGTAATAGAGACGAAGTCTCGAGGTGGGATGAGGAAGAGAGGTAGGTCCCAAGGAGAGGGGGATGTTTTCCATTTTCGAAACGGGTTCGAATAGTCTCTTACTGAAAAAAAAGCAAATAAAACTAACCACAATGAAGAGTCCGAGTCCAATCAAATGTAGGAGTATGTTATGTAATGTCATCAGATTAAAATATTGAAGGTCGAAGGGCTTCTCATCAATCGATCGGTACCGCTATTATGCAGTGTAGCTGGGGTTTACACAGTGATAAGGTCTTTTTGTCGTTCGCTGGAACTGACTGTGATGGGGCCGCATGTGTTCTTGAGTAAACACGGCGTGAGATTGTTTTGGGGGGTGTGAAATTGCCATCGATGAGCGAGGTTCTTCATCTTTCTGTTTACCGGAAGTGCAGATAAATGATGTTATGATTCAAAGACTATTACTGTTGTTCTATCTGACTGTGTCCACTTCCGAAAAGGCGGCTGATTTCTGTTATTCAAGATTTCAGCGAACATAGCTAAATCCGGTCGTTCAAAATGTTTATAGCGGCTTAATTCATGTAGCAAAACAGGCTCGGGATAATCACCCAGTTTTATCCATTTATACTATTGAAAAAGGCAAGATGTTTTATGTCAGCAGGATCTCTCTGGGTCTTGATTTTTAAGGGCCTTTTGCTGCTACTCCAGTCAACAAAGGGAGGCAGGACATGATCATGCTGTAGTGGTTATTATAAGTAGTAGAAATCGTATGAGAAAAACTCATTTTCAATCTGTTAAAATTTTTTGGATTATTACTATACCCAGTTGCTTGCAGATTGAATCCGAATCGCTAGCGGTGGCTATAGCCGAAGAATGGTCATCTCAAGAGGAGTTCCTTCACATGGGCCATATGAGACTAACCGGACTGGCGTTCACCGCCCAGGATAATCCACTTCATATGACTAAGTGAGCCATTCTTTTTATTGTCACCATTTCCAATTGAGGGTCATACCGTCTGACCAATTTGTGTGAGCGATCGCCAGATATTTCGTTGATTCCACAACCGAAGTTCGGATCGGTCTGACGACCATGAGCCACAGTAGCTGATAGGATCTGTTATGATCAGTAGTCCAGTTATTTGAGGGCACCCCACCCCAGCTTTGAATAATCACAGTTTTATGAAAATCGATTCAGAGAATCATTAACGGCCAAAGTTATGGAGTATCTCTATGGTGATACAGTACTTTTCTGGAACAATGAGAGCGAGAAACTTGAAAAGTGAGTGAATACCATTTTTTGACCTGTTAGCACCTTTTTCTGATTTAAAGTGTTTTATTCAGAGTAGGGATTGGGACCGTTATAAGGATCTAATAAGTTCATCACCGCTTATCTGACGATTTATTTCAGATATCAAAAGAAGCACTGGCAACCAGTAATCGACCATGCCAATAAAGGCCTTGGCACATCATTTCAACCGTGTATGAACCTATTCGGTAAGATTTTGAGATGATTTCGTATAATTCCAGACACTTTCTCGGTCTTTCTTTCATTCCTCATTTCTGGTCACCACATTTTTTTATAAGTTTTGCTTTCTTTATTCGTCTTTGATTCAGGTTACGATATAATTGCTCCGGCTGATGCAAGCAAAGTGGAAAAATGGCTGATGTCATATAATTTTTGGGCCTTGACGGGTATGCAGTATGCTGTGGAATCGGTGAAGAGCGTTTTGATACCGTATTCGGTGGTGACATTTAATCTAAGCGCTACGGAAGCAGTTCACCATACATTAATAGAGCAGAAAGCACAAGCGGAGACGTGGGGATCGGTTAGTTCCATTTGACTGAATTTCAACTTCATTTTTCGGCTTCTAGCCACTTTGATTGGGAGTAGTTCTTGCGAAAAACACTACCTTGGCAGTGGTATGAACTGCGGCGTGCCTTCTGAGCGCCATGCTCTACACTATCGAGATCACTCGCTCTCCTTCTAGACACTATACTAGTATGTATGACCTCTGAACGAGAACAGTAAGGCAAAATAATCTGTCGATCCGATCCCACCATAACTTTTGTTGTGATCATAATTATGAGCAACTGAGGGGTAGCGGGTGCGGTGCGGTCGGAACGAAATTTCCGCTTGCGGCGAGAGAGACACCGCGCACGAAAGAACGTAGCAGAATGCAGCAGCAATTAAAAAATACAGGAGTAAAGGAACTAACATTAGGACCATGTCTAAAGAAAAGATCGCATATCGCTTGAGCTGTATGAAGAACGCCAGAACTGTTAAAAACGAGGCAAATGGTCCGCGACAGCCGCGTACGGCGGATCGATTACACAAAACCGTTTCTCTTGCCCGTTTTTCAGAGGCAGCTCATCGTTCGGTATATGGCGCAATTCCCACCAAGTTCGCTTATTTACCNCTGTATGAAGAACGCCAGAACTGTTAAAAACGAGGCAAATGGTCCGCGACAGCCGCGTGCGGCGGATCGATTACACAAAACCGTTTCTCTTGCCCGTCTTTCAGAGGCAGCTCATCGTTCGGTATATGGCGCAATTCCCACCAAGTTCGCTTATTTACCAGTGTCTAGTCGCGCGGAAGATTTTGCGCCTTAAAAGTTTGAACGCGTTTGCCCACAAAAATGAAGTATGCGGCTCGATTGCGGAAGGCTCCCGAATGCAGAGTTTGTGGCGCAAAATGGTTCAGTCATTTTGAAGTGTATTCAATTTCAGGTCGAGTGGGCTCACGGAATTGAAGAAGAGGAGCTCACGTCACGTTTGGCTGCTGGAGCGCTTTTTGTCTATATGAATAGCAATTGGATGACGAAATTGAGATTGTAAATGGCCCAATAATACGATGATTCAGTAACTTCGATTGTCTTCCATATCCTCAATTATGTGAGGCTTTTCTGCTCAACTAAAACCCAGTGTTTTTTTTTTCATATCAGCTTCGCAGAGCTCACTGTTGCGACAGCCTTACCTCATTTGTTTGCCCATTTGTTATAGCCATTCCCCTTCAGCAAGGGGCAGGAGTACCGTGGAAAGAATTGAAGAGGAAGGAGTAGGGGTTGTTGTGTCATGCCTGTAGTCTTTCCTTTGTTCATCAGGAAAACTCCCCGTTCTTACGTATGACCAACCCTTAACCTCAATGCCTTTTTTTTACGATAGGAAATTTCATTTTTCATTAAAGACTTCCAGATTCAACTTAATACCTTTAACGTTTTTTATAGCTTCTCGCTTCCAACACATTTTTTCCGTAGGTGGTGTGAGTGATTCGAGCGTCTCCCTGTTAGTGATTAGTGGTAGGAAAGTAGATGTTTTTCCTTGTAGATAGAACTTGTGTCCCTGTTTTTTTCCGAGCCAAGGTCTAGATGAATGCCTAGGTTTGTTCAGAGGCCTTGTAGGAACTGACCCGTTGATTCTATGTTTGAATTTATTCATTTTATTGTTGTACTCATTCTCAATATTTTGTTTACTCGTGTCATTTTTGTGAATGAGTTTTTGTTGAAAACGTTGAGCAAATTCTATTTTTTGATAAAAATTTCATATCAAAAACATATGTTCCTTTCATTCGTTCGACGTTGAGCGATATATACCGGGCTCTTATCAAAATATTGAGTTGCATCGTCCGTTGTCCCATTCAAGGGGGTCACTGGGCCTACAACTTCTTCGATACCAAAAGTATTAAGATGCATGGCGCATCCTTGATATAAGACTTCGTCCAGCAGTCCCTACTTTTCCATGCACATTCACATCTTTATCCATAATCATTAGCCGAAGTCTCAACAGTATAAAATGCTGATTTGGGCAGAAAGTCGGCCTCAATGCTGGTTTTCATAATGAAATTTTTGCTCAGCCTGAAATTTCGGTGTGGGCGGGGCCGCTAGTGGCAGAGACTCAGAGTGACTTTCGATATCTGGTTCTAGTCGGCACCACAATAAGATTTATTCTCTGTCATACATGAAATTGCACGGAATCTTTGTGTACTTACAGGAATATGAATTATAGTCTTAATCGTTCCTATTTTCTGTGAAAAATTGGGGAACTAATCAGTCCTGGCTCTGAGGCCATCAAAAATCACTATTAATATCAAATTTTACTGTATGGTAGACGCATGCAGCATAATTGTCACGAGGCGTACACAGCGACTCGATCGATTTCAATAGCGTGTTCTGAAATCGATTATTGATTTGGTAATACACTCATGAATTCGTAAATAACTGGTAAATGCTTTTAATTCGGTACCCTGTAGGAGAAGCTGATTCCGCGCTTGGCCGTATAGGTATTGCACATCTTTTGACACTGCTCCCGCCGATTTTCATCGAGTTCCGATCTGTCCATTACGTGGACAACAGCTGTCAGTATACCCTGAAATGAAAATGTGGCGGTAGGATAGTCTTCCCAAATTTCCTACAGTAACCTTGTAGATAGGGGCAGGAGATGAGAAGCTTGAACACATACGAATAGTGCTACTTAACTACTCCTAAACTACTCCTAAGGGCCTTTATATACATTATAATCAATTCTTAGATCGAAACGATGGGCAGGTGTCCGATCAAAACCCTGAGTGGACATCGAGTGAAAAAATCACCTAGTAATTTTTTAAATCGGAAAAATTCTAAAAAAATTATTTGTTAACCTGTTTCAGATAGTTCCAATATTCTTCTAGCTTATCACGTTGATCACCATGGCGTTCATTGATCTCTCTACGGGATGGTGTACACATCTGGAACGAGCCAAAATCATGTCCACATGGAAAGTTCACTGATTCCGAAAGGTACGGTAGGTCAATCAATTTTCTAAAACCACGAAAGACTGTAGAATTGAAAATCCCGTCTGCTTTGATGGTCACTGTGATAGCTACTTTCTGTTACTGGAGTCCAACTCTTAGTAACGCCGGTTTCTTTGGGATGAAATGAGCTCGTTCTTAATATCTGAATCCTCACCTTGAAGTACAATGTTTGCCTGTCCTGTTGAGTATCACATTTCTCTGATCCTTCATTGAACACGTACTGCTTCAGCTCACTAGTCCTTTTGTTTGCCTCTTCTTTGATCGAATCACATAGGTGACAGAACTGGCTAAATAAGTCTATCACCGTTATAGTTTGAAAAAGTTCATCAAGAAATCGTGTTATAATCATCATCAATGATCGCTTTGTTTTCGACAAGTCCTGACGCGCGCGGCTGCGTTGCGCCGATCGATACGCTGCATATTTCGGCGCCTTAACCGGAAGAGAGACCAGAATTCACGTTTGAGTGAGGTGCGTTTAGACTCCGCGCATGACTCTGCCTCACTATGCGCTTTTCTATTAAGAGGGTCTCTTGAAATTCGTACTCACCATGTTTCCTTATTGGTAAGCATCCCTCGTAGCTGGTCGTTGATACTTTGTGGGCACCAATTCGCACGAGTAATATTTGTACAAATATTTGATGCCATACTACGACCTTCTGCTCGGCAAGGAATATTTTGTCCAAGTTGTAAGAAAGCCTCGATATATCTGAAGTCAGTATTCAAGGTCATTATTTCAAGAAATTTTCTTTTGGACTAAATATTTTTCAGAAATAAAGAATAGTAGCTTGAAAATGGATGTTTAGAATGGACGGGTAGGTACATAGTTAAATGTTCTACAATAGGAATTTCTAGCCCACTGAGATCAAAAATTTTTGGGAACTCCTGGAAGCTTTTGTAGAAAACAGAGCACCTACACTTATGGGCACACGTAATAGTAATAATTGGCAACTAGTTGAACTTACGGATTCTGAATTGGCTGTAGCATTCTGAATGATAACTTGACCCGGTAACAGCCCGGAAATGAGATCGTACGAGTTTCACCATTTAGATCAGTAAGGAGGACCTAAAGTAGTACCTTGATGGAATCTATTCTTCTCTGAAGTCAAGCTACCTTATCAGATCCAGCTAGTAGAAGTTTATAAAGTTTGGGCGAAATTTCGATAGTTTCGGGCTGCGTTCATTTCAAAGTACAGCTGGTGCGTAGTGGACGAAAATCTCAGAAAAAAAATTGAAAGGAATAACCTTGTCGCCTCCCTCCTCGTCCTCGTCCTCGTCCTCGTTCTCATTCGGAACCATGTCGAAATTGAATCTTAGTGATGAACGATCGATGAGATCAGATCTCACTGAAAAATTTCAACTTTGGCAAAAAAAAAATCGAATGGATTCTGGTTTGAGATATTGACTTCTTTGTACCTGTGGTGAATCTCTCAAATATTATAGGTGGAGGATCGATCCCCTCCATGTAAGGACAGTTTATTAATTTCTTGAGTTTGATTTCTTTTTCTTGAAGCGTTGAAAATTGATCAAAAGAAGGTCTAGAGATTCCTGGTGTAGCGAGTAGCAGGATTTCGACGATTGCACATTTCCTCCTCCAATTCGGGGTTATCCAGTAATCGGTTCGAGACTATTACAGGCCCTTAGAGACAGCCAATCGTATCTTATTCATATTTGATACCTCCTTTCCCGATAGTAGTATATTTTTCGTTTAATCACTTGAATAAATGGGCTCCTCGCAGTCTAGGCAGAGAAAGTTTCTCGGCCGGGATGATAAATACTCTTTTACCAGGATGACAGTAACGTGGCTTTTCAAGCGCTTACCGGCGTTCTCCTGCTACGTTATTCTTAGCCCTGTGCAAGAGTATTTGATGGAGTATAACAAGAATTAGTTTCCTTTGCACGCAGTAGGACTTCCCTTAGGATTTTTGAAGAGTAGCTTCCCAGCTTCTCACCGATAAACCCTCTAAAATCTTTATGTGCCCGAAAGACGTGCAGTAGGCACTAACGAAGACTGTTCTTTGGAATCCCCTCTTTTCCGTAAATAGAGCTAGGCCTGATTTAGGTAGTAAGTAGCGGCTCGCGATTTGTTTTCCCTCATTTCAATGAGTAGTCAACCTGTAACTAAAAGTCTATTGAGTATTGAAGTCTATTAAGTTTTTACCTACAGTTTCAAGCAAACTTTCAGACCAGTTCTTTCTGCTCTTTTGACATTCATCGCTTTGACTGAACTTACCATTCGGACAGGGTTGTGTGAAGTTTTCTCGTACTGTGAGGTGAATCATTTTTGAGCTGGCAAGAATCGGTAGAAGTAAGACCAGGATCAACGATAACATGCTGAAAGCAGTTGACTTGTGTGTCATGCAAGGATAGGCCTTAGGCTTATTCGGAGGCGTCTTGAATAAGATGGTCTGAGTAACTCGGGGAGAAAAGTATTTTTGAAAGGTATTCCGTACAATGTTGAGTTATTAGAAGTCAAACACCTATCTTCTTGGTCGTACAAAAGCTCCGTCAAAAATAGTCATGTTTATAGAGACTGTAGAACAATGGCAGGCAGGGTGGGGGAATGAGGCTACAATATACATCCCATTGCCCTCAATAGGCTACTATACCCATACCCCTACCACCACAACAGTAGAAAACTTCGATTTTGAGCGGAACGAGTGATTTGTGAAACAGCTGGGTCAAGAAGAATTACTGGCATAGTATGGCTGATAATAAAAAAACGAGCAGAGAGAGCGTAGCAACGCCCGTGGAAATGAACACCTGGTTGTTTCTGCTCAATCCGCTTATATTTATACATGCATCCGCTATCCGTGAGGGCTCTTGACCTGATTCCTAGTTTAGAACGTAGCGCCGCCGTCGACGGCGATTCACTCCCTCGGTGCCCACCCACGCAAATCTACGTCGTGCGCTGCTAACAATGGCGCCCCCAAAAATGGCTACTATTTATGAGTCTGTGTGTATCCATTCAACAGGATTACGGTAACATTGAGAGCCACTAAAATTAGGTATGGGGCTATTATGTGAGCAGAGGTGACCGTAGAATTTAGAGTGACGGACTAGTTTTCTCTAGACCACAAAAACAGGCTCATTTAGATCATTCGACCCTTTTCATCACTAAGACAAGTTGGCTGAACCGGGTAAAATCAAAAATCAGCGTACTGAGGCTAGAACGGCTGAAAGACGAAGTTGCTGGTCAGGCCTCTTTCAATCTTTTGTTTCTTACAAAATGATGAATTTTCAACTTAAGCATCACCATATAAATGAATGCTCCGTCCATTAGACTCTTTTCAAAGTGCAAGTCCTCTTTATTCCATTCTATGACCAACCCCCTCCCCTCCTAAATTACTCTTCTGAGCTTTTGGTATCAGAATTACTGATTGTAGTAAGAATTATTCATAAATGGAATGTCTTGCTTATTGTTTTCTAGGGCATTCTACGGTAACATCTACTGGTAGAAATAAAAGGTCTCGCCAAGAAATTGCCTGAAAGTCTCCTCTGTAATGTCACAAACAGCTCTTCAGAACTTTATAGTAGTCACATCACATCAGATCAGAAATCATTATATTTACTGGGCAGACGTCCACAGACAACACACAAATGTCGAACTTTCGTCTAGAAGGTTCGCTGCTTCCTGAACGGTAGGTGAGGTTGTGTATCTAGTCTTTTGTACAGGCTTATTCAGTAGTCATCATCATCATCCTCTTCCTTGGGCTGATGCTGACAGACATCGTCGAAGTCGACAGTTATAATCTGCAATTGAAAAGCAATCAATAAATGTTATAAACAACTAATGTAGTAATCTTCAGCTGGGATGAATCCAAAAAGTCACCTCGTTGGACCTCAATAACCGTGCGACAACCAGACAGCGCTTTTTGTCTTTCTCTTCCATCGTCGCCGTATGTCCCTTATGTTTACCTCGTACAATCATAACACGCGATTTTTCTAACCGGGGTAAAACCGTCTCTAACGATGACTGACGAATTCCTGAAATTCGATAGGTCCATCTGAAATTGCTCCATGTCATCACCGTTTCCCTTCAAAGACCTACCGTAATGCATTTTTCCATGCGAGTCTTCTAACGAAATATCCTTTCGCGAAGCCACATCTACTACCCGCATCTTTTCTTTGAAGTATTTGCCTTTTTTATAATTCTCGTCAATAAACCGGACCAGTAAATCGGTACGAACCCATAATTCTTCTTTCTAAAAATCGGAACGATCAAGAAATAGAAAAGAAATGGAACCATTAATAGTAAGCAAAAGCAAAACAGTGGGGCTAAACCAAAAAAGACGAGTAGCTCGCTCACCTCAGCTTTCCTATCGTGGCCCGCATCCTTTTCCCGATACTTATCCCTTGAACGTTCTTCACGATCTTTTCGGTCATCCCTTTTCCGACCATCACGTACGGCTTCACTGTTTCGTTTTTCGATTTTTTCTCGTTCCTTATCATAATCATCTTTATCTGAACAGAACTTAATAAGCAGTCAATTAGTTTGAACAGTATCAGCCAGTAGTTCAGCCTATGTAACTTACTTATACACTTGCTATCCCGATCATACTCTTTTTTAGAAACTTGTTGTATGGCGAACAAGCTCACCTGGAAATCCAGCGAAATAAAAATCACAAGAAAACACTATTGTTATCCCATACAAAGCCATTCCTCTGAAACTGAGCACCGGCTACCTGGTTTCATTCAATTCATTTTGCAGTTCAGCTCCAAATAAGTAAAATAACCAATTTGAGTACAGTAGTATCGTAACGGAAACCTTCCCACTATTCCGTCTCAGTTCTTTGGAATAGCTTTGTGAACATCGTAACTACCTTCACTTGTTGTCCACCTACAGCTAACCGCACGAACAGACAATTATTGTCGTCGTCTCTGGACTCCACCTGAAATACAGCGATATTGACACAATCCGTTACTCTAAAGGTACAGGACTCTGGACGCATCGAAAAGTTTTGAGTAAATAGTTGTAATGAAAGCAAATCTTAGCAAACATATTTAGAAACGAGCTTCATAGAATGAAATGCAAAGTTGGAAGAAACTCTGTACGAGAAGTGAAGCTTACCTTGCCATAATGCCCCTTAAATCGACCAGTTGTTATTCGTATCAAGGAATCCTTCTTTATAACTTCGTCTAATTGCTCATCTTTATCATTCTAGAACAAATAGGAATCAGTGAGAAATGAGGGTCAAGAACCAAATCAAGCGTTACCTTTGCACCTTTCTTGTCCTGTTTTTGAGGTACTGCACCCAGACCAAGTCCATTGGGGCGTCGCGGAAGTATTCGCAGAGGTACTACCTGAACACCACTCGATGGAATCAGAAACAAGAAATGAAGGCTTATGCTCTGAATGTTCTGGGATAACGAACCTGAGGTCTTCGGCCAATACCTTGACCTTCCTTCCATCCACAACCCCTGAGAATAGCAAGTCCGTACTCTTCAATGGGCACCTGTAACAATCAATGAATAGCACCCATAAGGTTGTTTTCGGTAACCTGGACAGGTTGTCGGAGAGTAGTGTGCTTCGGAAACGTGGCAAAACATCTGCTACAACATTAAACTTGTAATACTCTGTACCCACCGCTCCATAATCGGCGTCTTCAACAACTTTAGCCTCTTCTTCTACAACTATAGCGTCGGTTGTAGCAGTACCCTGTAACGCATTGAAAGAAAAGATAGTATTGCGTTAGTAAGCCAATGTAAGAACATGTAGGACATACATTTGATCCCTCAAATGGCTGGTCTTCAGTGAGAATTGCTAATTTTGCTCGATCTTCATCAGTGAGTTTGCCTTCCTTCTGCAGCGCCAAAAGCTTGGCTACACGCCAGTCTCGCTCTTGAACTAGAGGAATCACAGCAACTGCTTTTTTCTTACTGTCCTCATCATCTCTAAAATAGTCATTTAAAAGCAAGGAAGGAAAGTCGAATAATGACGGAAATCAATTAGGTGAAGCGCATCAGCGGTGAAGTGTAAAACAAGGACGAAATTCGAAGAAAATGTTTCTCGACTTACGGAGCGTCTCCATCTTCGAAGTGAGTAAGTTTGCGTTTCTTATTCCTCCTCTCTTCTTCATCATGCTCTCTCTCCTCATCGCTGTCAACACTCACTGAAATGTAAACTGATTAAATTCATCTCATTGATAAGTTCTTATTTCTGTAAAAAGCAAAAAGGCAAAGAAAGAAGTTAACCATGTAGACGCACCTTTACTTATAATCAAGGATAAAAGCTTATATGTAATTTAGTCGACTTTTTAAAGTAATTATGTTTTACAAATTATCACGACATCAAAATGAACGAGGATGTGTACACACTGGTCTTCTCGAAAGCTCATAACGTTTGCTTTCATATTCACCCTAGATATTAGATTTTGCCTTCTTACAAAATTTAAAGTAATTTAAAGTGTACTCAAATGAGATTCGCATCTTCTTCATGATTAGAGACTTCACCACGATGGTTCGCTTTTCCCCATTTTTTGTTCTCATGAGGGAGAATTTTACCGAGCAAAAAGTATCTACAATTTTATCACTGCGTAACTTTTCCGACAATCACGACCGAAAAACCGCCACGTATAATTCAATCCTGGCTCACTACTAACTACTAATAGAGAAAAATGCTAACATAATGAATTGAAAGAAAAATCGAAAAATAAACATTCAGAAGGTTCCAGACGGTGAAAAGGTGAAAACGGAATGAAACAGTGAAAAACATAAAACCACTTACCGTCAACTATTGCAGGTGTGCTATCCTGAAGTTTCACTGGTGCAACTCTCTTAACACCAAAAGAGATCTTCATTTTTGGTGCAGGTTGGGGATCGGAGGAGTTGACATCCATCTCCTCTACGGACTGGTCTACCATTACCTTAGATTATAAACTAAGCGATGACCGTCATAAAAGCATGAATTAATTATGAGAATGGCTGAATTCGACTCATACAAAAATTTTTTCATTAAGGAATTTTTTTATATAACGAGTTTTTCCACAATAGAGCTCATGCTATGGAAAATTTTCACAAGAAACACTTCATCAAGTGAACAAATCCGGGCCATCAAACTACTTCCAAAAAGCGACTTTGAATAGATTTTTTGGGAACGCAAACAGGCTAACTGCTTAGAAGTAAATCTATATACATTGAATGGAAATGCAAAAAACCCGAAAATAGACAAGACACAATAGAAATAACAAAAAATAATAAGGATTCGAAAATGAGTAGTAAAGAGCTGGAAAGGTGCCAACTGCTATGAATGCAGCGGCTTCTTTGTGATCAGGACGTGTCGTTAGTGAATTCAAGCGCTAGAACGAGACAATACATGCAAAGAGGCGGTGGCGTCGCGACGTTTGCGATGGAGCACAAAATCTTCAAGGAGGAAATGGCTACTTTAAAAATACTTGTTTTCGCCACACTATTCGACAGTGCTGTTTTCAATATCGTCACACTCCCCGACAGTGCTACTGACTTGTTGTCCTACGAGAGCTGTAGAGGATTGTTTTTTATGCGAAATTTCTTACGCTTTGCTCCCCATTTCGAAAAGTCTTTCTCTTTTTTCTTTCCTCTCTCTGCTATTTCTACTTCGTGAATATCTCATTATCGGTTCTGTAATGAGCCTAGCAGGTTGCATTTATTATGAAGGTTCATATTCTCTCAGCCGAGCCACCTTTGAAGATCGGTGCAGGCCGAATTTCATTCAGTTTGTAGCAGAAACCTTTTATTATTCACACGTTAACAACCTCTCAGTCCAGAGTTATTTTCAACCACTGTAATATTTACTAGTAGGCTGAGCGAATGGTGCAGTCGTAGAGCAGTTTCATGTGCTGGTCAGAGCCTGTAATCAACCAATTGTGCCGCCCATCTCCATTGATTTCTCTGCGGTGGTGAAGGCCGCCCGTTTTGTTTTTATTTTTTAACTTCAATTTTTATACTTTCTTGAATAGCATCTATCACCACTACCACATCTTACAAGTTACATATGCAAAGCTACGGCTCATTGAGACCAAAAGTTGGTTCACTCTTTCGTGTTCTGTGCGCCGTCTAAACACCCTGTGCGATTTGTCTTCATAGCCACATTGTCTTTAAGATTTATTTTGAGCCTAACAGGCTGTATTTACAATCGTGACTACAACATTCAATCGGTCGATTTCCTTGTAGCCGATCGATTTTACCAATTTAGGGACTCAGGGCCCTAAAAAGGAAGACGATCATGTCAAATTTAGTGTGTTTTTCGGAACCCGTCTTGTACGTCTATTCACAACTGTCGCTACTTAAAGATTGTCAGCGAAACGGAACCGTATCGATCGTAACGTATTTCGTATTGTTTATCTGTCAACATTGTCATCTATAGAGATTTGGGCGCGCTCTCTGGGCTTACACGCCTGTCCAATTGGGGGTGATCTGTTTCATGCCCTGAGGCAGAGGTCCAGATGTTACGTGTTTTGTTTACTTGGAAGCAATGCCTCAGTCCACTAGCTTACGTCGGAGTAGGAGGGGATGCGTGGAGGTGACGTACCCGGGTCGCCATAAACCTTTA
>UZAF01017687.1:0-13891 GCA_900617895.1 Haemonchus placei
CGCTCGAGGAAGTCGATGATCAACGGGACGACAGGTGATACAGGTGAGGTGATCATTCGGAGTACATATTTTCATCACTTTTTATTTTGAGTGTTCCAACTGTGGCTTCAAGCCGGTGAATCCTGCGGTAGTACAGGGGGTGCTGAAGTGCAGAAGACAATAAATGGGGAAGCTTGTCCATGCAATAGTATAATACTAACCTAAGTGATGCAAAAGGAACTGTTTACGCTTTTGCACATAAGAAACGATTCAGCTATATCAACTCAAATGCTCAAGGACTTTCTCAAGAACACAGCGAAAAGTCGCCGCGAGTTGTTTAGTACTAGGTTGGCAGGCTATATCTGAACTTCATATAACTTTTTCTATCCATTATTGAGAATGTCTTCGTGAATAGTTTTGACGCTCCTCAGACGAAGAACAAAGTTTGTAGTAGCGAAAGATATTGAATTTCAAATGTCACTGTCAGAGTGGTGCCAGTTTCAGGAGACAAGGCCCAATAATCACAGCTTGGGAACGCTTTCAGAAGGTTTTCTCATCTCAAGCCGTCGAAGTGTAAGGGATCGGAAAGATCCAAAACCTCCTCAAGCAAAGGCCCCTTAGCACTGTCGAAAACATTGTTATATTTAAACGAATTTAATTAATAATATTAGCATGGATATCAGCACTCTTTAAATAACTTTTGACATCAACCACGAATAGATGCTTAAAGGAAAAATAACGACAATCAGACATTTCTCATCAGGAAACTTTGAATAGCACTCAGGGCTTCTGGCTGCCGGTCGATGTTTCTGATATCTTTGATCTTTCTGCTGGTTTTTCCCAATCATAAGGTTGATTGATGTCTCCACCAGCAGTCTTAGCGGCCTAAATGTTCTACTGTATGAATAGAACAGTTGAACTCAATGAAGAAAGAACACTGAGAGGCTAGAGCAGTGGTAAGAAGTCAAGGTCGTTCTGAATGCCATTAAAAAAAATAAAGAAAGTGAATGAAAGTGACAGCAATTTTCTGTGCAGTGTTTGCAAACATTAGGGTATCTTCGGAGAAGCATCTTTAAATGAACTCACAAACCTTGGTTAATGATTTGTAAATGAACTCGTAGTCAACATGATCAGAATATTTCAAAGTGTCGATATAGTCGAGCACTTTGCTGAGTTCCTCCTTGCATTTGACGCCAGATAATGCCGCATCCTAAAAAGGTGCATTATTGGGATGCCGTTTTTTTAAAATTGTTTTCAAGGAACAACAGTCAAAACCTCTTATTGGTTGCTTTCATAGTCCTCCGGACGGCCGGCGCGCTCGCTCACCAACTCACTGGCTCGCTCGCCGGCGGCTGACTATGAAAACAGCCATTGAGGGTCTACTTGAAAGGTTTATGCAAGTGGAAACACCAACTCGTTTTGTCGTACGCATTTCTTCTTTTAGTTTCAATGTCTCATCTTTGTTAGTGACTGTTCTCCATATCAGCCCTACAAATCAACAGGATTCGGGAGCCCTGTTCCGAAGGGGTATGGTTGTCGGTGAGTCTCGCTAAGTAGTAGTTACTAGCCATTATAGTTGAAAATCGCATTTATATTACGATAGTTCTTTATGCTACAGAGTTCTAGCGAAATAGTAGGTTGCATGGTCTAAAGGCGCTAGCTCCATCCACTAGCTTCGCCTTCCTAAGTGGTTCGAAGCTTACCAAAGCTTCAAACCAACTCTGGGCCAACAAAGCCTCGCATCCTTTCGGGGACAATTTTTTTCTGAGTGAAACTCCGGTTGTCTAGCCATTCTAGTCATCCGATTGAAGTGTATCTATAACCTAAACTCTTCAGAGATTTTGCCAAACAGCTTTATTGAGTAGAAAGCATACGAATCAATTGGTTCTGAGCTGGTACAAAGAATTTCCAGCCTCCATCATGCAAAATTGCAGAGATAGTGGTCCTATGCGGAGTTCTTTAAAACCACGTACACACATGGAACAACGGACCACTGTCGGGTGCGGGCATGCGAATTGCGCTTGGTCCACGGCCCTCGGCCAAAGAGAAGATGACACGACAAACTGCAAATCACTCGTTCCACTGACACTTGCTTGTACTGTAGTGTCACCTCGAGACCTCAGTGAGGGCCCACCCCTACCAGAGGAAAGTGTTGTGAGCCTTCAACTCAACTAAGCAAGCAACTCATTCGTGGCTTCGAATTACTGAAAACTTTTTGATAGCGTTACCTTTCGGCATTGTGATGTCCAACACTAAGTAGAACCACGATTCACAGTCGTCTTTGGGGCCCATTTCGGCATTCTTATGACAAGCAATGGAAGCAAACTTTATTGTGCCCTTAAACGGTCGAGAAAATGTTGCATCCTTCTTTCCTTCGATACTGACAGGCGATTAGCGTTTGACATTGAAAACCAACCTTGAATCGAACTCTTTCGCGAGGAGATTTAAGTTCCCCTTTCAAATTTGTAATCTTTCGAGCTATACCAAAATCAAGAATGTATATCTGAGAAAGAGCTGTTTTAATTCAAGTCACATGTCGCTGCACTCAAAGACACAGTACACGATTAAAACGGTTTGCATATTCCTACCCCGGACAAACCTCTGCCCTCTAAATTCAGCACATGGGATGCTGGGTCGAAAATGGTCTAGATATGGCGCAATAAGGGCCAAGAAACGACTGAGCCCACGTGCACGCTTTAGGCTACAAGTTCTCATGGTACTGTTGAAGCTGCAGAGGTCGCTCCATTCGCACCAGGACGCACATGTTGCACGCAGGCAGGCTACTGTATACTGTAGCCAGCTGTACACCCTGGCGCACATATGAATAGCCTTATACCCTTTCAAGCAACTTCTGTCACCACTCTTCGTCCATCCTCCCCACTCCCCCCCCCCCCCCCCCCCCCNTTTTTTTCGCCACTTTTACACTACTCTGGACTATACCTTCCATATTCGCCTGAATCGCGAACCCTGGAATCATCGTGAGCTGTGCCTTACAATATTTGCCGAAGTCCAGGCGGAAACACGAAACTACTAAGCGTTTCCAACATTTCAGACCGAGAGCGAGGCACTCTGATGGGCATACCACTCTTTGTTTGTCTCCTAGACCACACGCGTAGTTGGCCGGTTTCAAATCTCGATGAATAAATCCATGTTTATGCAGATCTTCACACGCTTCTAAGCACTGTATACCAACACCCATTGCCGTGGATATCGAAAACACCTAAATAAAGAAGGGCATGAACTCATTATAGTTCCAGGATATCTTATCAATCAAACGTTAATACCTTTTTAGGTCGCAATCTTTTCAAATCTGCTAGACTTTTGCCCACCAATTCCATCACCAGAAAGAAATAGGTGTCCTTTTTACCTCTGTCGATTATTGCGGTAAAATGTGATTGTTTTCTCTCAGCAGATACGAGTTTGAGGATCGCAATCTGTGTACATTTGTTTCATTGGAGAGTTTAAAAAATGGCGAAAATGACGAACTATGTATGCTAGAAATAGCGTTTAAAAATTGGGCAGCTTGAACCGTATTAGAGAGCTTTTGCTTCCTTTTTTCTATTCTTTTCAATAACAATCGAGTGGCCTACCGACCCACTTCCCTCCCTCTCTACACTTCCCTCTCTTAACCTCAGGGGTAACCCACCCCTATTCTTGTAGCGGTTAGAGAAGGAAGTATTTCCTACAACACTCAAACTAATTGGCAATGGCCCACAAAACTCGGCCACTTATTCTTGATAGAGGTGTGCAGCACTTTGGTGGGATCCATACAAGTGTTCCATTGGCAGGATAACTCCTGCTGAATCGATTGCTTTGGAGGTCCAACCGTGTTATGACCTTACACCCAGGGCATCTGATGTTTGGTCCAATCCAAATGATTTGTCAGCTGATATAGTCATGGTCAGCGGACCTTCCCTTTTTCCTTGACTCGGAAAAGTTGGATTTAATCTTTGAAATCACTTAAAACTATGTGTTCGGCGCTAAAATGTTGGGCAGCTATGAGTATAAACGGCTTTCGTAGCACTGCTAGGTTAGGCTTGGTCAGGCTGCATCGGTTGTGCAGTAATTGATAGATCAGGTCCATTTAGAGGTTCCTTAGAATGCTGAGGAGTTAGTTCCAAAAGAAAAGAAAAAGCTCAATTACATCATTTCAAACCTCCATTTTCAGTTTCGAATGTGGCCGTGTTTCAAGCTTCTTCTCGACTTTCATGGCATACTCCTTTTTAGGATCTTTCTCATCATAAACTCTAAATATTCCATTCTGAATAGCCATCATTTCTAAACTTGAGGAACTGATATTCGAGAATGGCGTGATCACCATTTTCGAAAATTATTTGTAAAGAATTGCTTTGAACCATGAATGTTCTACTTCGGAATACTGTGAAAGGGTAAGGACATAAGTGATGGGCGACAGGAAGGCAACACAAGAGAGGTAAACTGTTAAGAAACGGCTGGAAGCGAGAACTACTGGACCTGCAATGAAGATCACATCAACAGCGGAGCCTTTCTAATATTTGGTAGTAGGAGGTGGCACTGAGATTGATAGATGCCCTACAGTGGCAGTACCATAGGAGGCGAAAGAAATGCGGGTCAGTCCCACGACTAAACTGCGACCTTGAAGCCTCTTGCACCGGAGACAGGGGTAGGAACTACTTGACCCTTTAATTCTGAGAAGAGCGGAGACAGAACTCGACCGACCACCAACTTTTGCCAATGCTTACAAATGCACGAGGATCTCTGCGGTTATGAAGACCATACATAGTGATTATAGTGGATAATGCTATTATCGTAAATGGCGAGTGGGTATCATTCTGAGCACGACTCGCAATTGAAAGAGTCTTGTTAACGAGTCCGGATCGACAATAGCAGGATTAGTTGGCATGTGAGGCGATCGCAAAGAAATTGGTCTCAAGATGTAATGGATTCGTATGGAAGAGGAGGGCAAAGAGGAAGTCTCTGAGATCAGCGGATTACGCTACAGTTTCAAAAAAGGACACGGTATTCTAGGATTGGAAAGTCCTGATAGAGTGGAAGTAATTCTAAGCGGGCTTACTTGTACACGGCTCCAAATCCACCTTCACCGAGTAATTTAACAATAACGTAACGAGCTTTGCTAGAATCGATCACTGTTCCCTGAAGATCCACCAGATGTCAGAAGTTTAGATTCCAATACGAAAGACAGCTAACCGGTTTGATGCCAAGGTCATCCTCCTCTTCTTCACTCATGGAATGGAGATATCTACCTAAAAATGCCAACCCTACCCATCCAACTACTTTTATTCCACCCGCCAGTTCATATCTGTCAAAACACAGATATGAAGCTTTCCAGGCCCGTATCAGCTGTTACGATATTCCTTTATCCTCTGTCGAGTGTTAGTAACGCTCAGCACCACATTACAAACTAGCATGACTCCACTGTTAATACAATAATGGAGTGACCTAGTGGCTCTTGCCTCTTGACGACCGTTATCGGTTTTTTTTTCAGTTGTTTCAATTTTTGCCATCGATCATTCACGATCTCGAGGCATCACACAGTACGTACTAAGATGTCGGAATTGGGTACGAGGGACATACATATTACGAGCCGAATGGCCTGATGACATCGGTTCCTACCTTCAAGTACCTATCAGGCCCACACCACATCACCCACGCAAACTTTGTGAAGAGTAAACGGTTGGGCATTATTGAAAGAATGTCATTACAAAACTGATGAAACACGGATGTCACGACTGAATTCTATCTACTACTCACGCCATCACATGGATACCCTACCTACTTGGTTGCTCGACTGTTGAAAGGTCTTTTAAGTGCCACAGGCTCATCACCAAACACGTATGGTCCAGGGTTCGAATCTTGGTTTGATAAGCGCTTAGGCCATAGTATTGGTACCGCACTGGTCTAGGAGGATGAAAGCACAGACTTATACAGCGGATTTCCATTGCAATTCACTGTACAAGCCACATACTCATTATATATGCCACTACGGTCCTGAAAGGAATCTGTCTTTGGAAAGTGTGGGCCCACCCGAAAGACAAGATTGTTTGACATTATGCCAAAGACTTCATTCTTTCATGTAGTATCGACCTTAATCAACTCATCACTGTTGCTTTCACCTTGGAACGCTACTTATCACACCACAACCTGTATCATCGTCTGCCCCTAAAATTTCCGTCACGTTTCGCTTTTCGCAACATATTCAGCGTTGGGTGCATTGGTTAGTCGAAAGAGCACGGGGTCTAGTAGCCGTTCTTTCTACGTTCATCATAAAACCGTAATCCAATCCCCATCATAAACCATAGTTCAAAAGCTTCCATCCCAACACGGAACGTTTAACAGACTAAGCACTTATGGTCTCCTAGGGTCGTTACCAGATCATATCGTCCACTATCACTTTCGCGACTGGCCAACAATAAGTGTTTAGGCAAGAAAAGGTGCGAATATGTGTATGTGCGTATGCGTTTCATCGGCAATGGGTTCGGTTTTCCCCAGTACACTTTGTAAAAGATTGATGCGTATAAAATTCTGGCAGACGCGTCCCGAAATCCTGACCAATGTTTTGCCGTAATAATCACCAGCATTAACGTCTTCGCAAGCAAGTAGAACAATGACAACCAGCGGGTTTGAAATGAAGTTTTGTTGAAGCATAACCAGAAATTACTAGAGAGGTTAGAAAAACCAACCCGTAATATTGATTCCCGCAGTAGGGGGAAGTATATAAGCGGAGTAGATCGCCGCAAAGATCGCCTTTCAACCCACTAAGATCCGAATCCAAAGATGAGCACCTTCGCCTTCTTTGCATTGGCTGCCTTGATCAATGCCGTCTCGGCACACGGTAAGGAAAAAATCTTACCGACAGCATCTTGTCGAGCTTATAACTCTTCAAAACCTAGGCACCATTCAGAATACGGCTTCGGCTACGGTGAATACGGCGCTGGCCACCATGGACACGACCATGATTCGAAGTATGGCGCTGGCTATACCAAAGGGTTTGACACGGGAGGTTATGGCGACTACGGCAGTCACAAGTACGGTGGATGGGGAAGTTACGCCAAGGGGAAAGAGCATGGATCGTACTACGGTAAATCTTTGAGCGTATACTAATATCTGAATGAGAACATGAGTGATTTTCTAGGATCTGATTATGACGACGACTATGGTAAAGGGCACCACGGCAAGGAGCATCACGAAGGCGGTTTTGAGTATCACGACGGTGATCATGACCATGGGCATCATGGACATGATCACGACGACGATCACCATGGCCATGGACACCACCACCACCATCACCCTCATGGACACCATCATGACTTCGATCACCATCATCACCCTCATGACCACCATCATGACTTCGACCACCATCATCACCCTCATGGACACCATCATGGCTTCGATCACGATCACCATGGTCATGGACACGACCACCATGGACCTCATGATCATCACGATTTCGACCACGACTTCGGTCACCACGGCCATCACCACGGTATTGCTATCTTCCTTTTCGTTGATCATGACTAGAGAAAGACTTCAGAGAAATTTAGTAATTTTCAGGTCACGACCACTACTGAGGTCCTGTGGAAAGCGGCTCCTTTTCTTTGCTCAACCGTTGTTGTTCCGAGCTCTCTTGAGATAAATTTCTCAAACCACAATCAGAAATCGCAAATCTTCGAATAATCAGGTTGTATACCATGCAACTGTTACGATGGGTCGCGAATTCGCTGAAAGAACGGCCTTTCTTCTTTCTACAATGTTATAAGGACAACCTAAACCACTCGCGTCCCTTCAAAACACAAAAAAACTGCTTCAAGACACAGCTCGATTAGCTCATTTCATCGGAGCACTGGCCGTCAAGATTCTTCTGAATATTCTCTATACAATCGCGTGTATAGGGAATATTCAAGCACCCTCCTTTTCACAGCTCGCTGAATGACTCCAACTGCATGCTCATAATGTTTTCGCAGAGTCCAAGTCTTTGAGACGTACCTCAAAACAGGAATGAGGTCAGTGTCAAAAAAGTGAGCGCGGAGCTGGATATTCTTTTTCTCTTCAGTACTCCCGATACCCTACTTCTGCTCAGCTCCGGGCTAGTTCGTTCATCATACTGACTTTGCGGCCCAGATACACATAGCTCAGGCATTCAGATATGTTCCTTCCATTTAGTGTGAATGGAGCATCAGATACCAATCCGTTCCGCATGAACATCGTTTTCGTTAGGTCCAAATGTTTTTAATCCGGCCACCATTTGTTCCACCTGCTCGATGTCCGGTGTTACAAGCTCTATTCCATCTGCAAAGGGTAGGTGGCGCCGGTAGCGACTGTCGTCCTTCACTCCCATGCCTACTCATTCAATATGATCCATGATGTTCTCGAGAGCAGCACCGAATAGTTTGGGCAAGATGGTATCGCCCTTTCAAATCCCTCCCTTCATGATGATGACTTCTTTAGAGAATGGCGAGATTCTAGCCGTGAACATGTCGTAAAGCTCAATGAGCATCCTTGTAAACTGAGTAAGAGCAACCCGGTTGCCCAGGACTCCAATCACCCCCTCTATCTCGACGGTATCAAGGGCTTTTTTCAAATCGGTGAACGTAGGACATAACGGCACTCTGTACTCTCGCGATACTTCAATGAGTCTTGTAAGAGTGTGGATATGATCGATTGTGCTGAACCCTATCCGAAACCGTGCTTGCTCGCATAACTGTCCTTCATCTGATATTCTGCCAATCCTGTTAAAGGCACAGTTCACGATAATTTAGGGGTATCCGGTATTTCACAGATAGTGATAGGTAAGGCCTACATTAGGACAATGCTAAAGCATAAAACGCTATAAACAGTGAAAAAAAGAACTATGAGCGGTCAAAAAAAAAGTGAAAAAGGGGGTTTGACGAGTTTCATAATGAGGAAACGGCGGTTAAGTGAATTTTCGCGCGAGTACACGAATGCGACGCAATGTGTGCATGGCAAACCAAACACCCAAACAACTGATTTAGACTACATACTTGAAACTATTTATTCTCTGACTGATATTTCGCTGAAATTTTATGTTTATTCAGTTGGCCTGCACACAAAGGTGAGTAATTTCCCTTATATTATCATTTTACGATCAAATGTACTTAAGTTTTCTTATAGTACGTTGTTTTATAAAGTTCATGCTAGGATTTCAATTTTATTATTTGCAATGCATTTTCTTCATTTGGAGCAATTATGTGTTCTTGTACAATGTCAAAAACACTCTTTGACTTTTATTTGAAGATCTATGCTCAGTTAAATCTTAGCATTATCATGGGAACCCCTTCTTTCATGCTTTTTCTTTCCAGTACGAGGCGGTCGACCACCTGACCGTCCCTGGCAACTTGCCAGTCAGCGTATCGATTTTTCACTAACTTCCTTCCAGTGCGAATGTTGTGAACGACAATTAGATTTCGTAGTCAGCCTAGCGAGGGGCGGAGGCCTTCCGTCCCCCACTGTTCCTGCCCTTATTGTACAATATCCAGACCGTTTTCCGACCTCATTCCTGCACAAATGGTATCAGAGGGGGCTTCGAACTCAAACCATGTGCAAATCTCCGGAACCACTTTTTCGTAAACCGTGCCTTTAAGGATGACCAGTGTGAAAAATTATGGATCACAGACAGCAGGCAGATCATGCATAATGGTCAAAATCGTCTTGGTTTCTTATGCAGCATTTTTTTGCTAGTTTTCCACGAACTGGGCCCAGGCCTATATTGTATTCCCACAGTTACCGCGTGAAAGCCTGGCCAAGGTTTTGACAATGACTGGGGGAAGGCTCTTCAGATACTCTGCTTTAAACCTATCGAGATGGGGCGCCATCCCATTTCTCATCGACGTAGTGACGTGGCGAATTTCGAAGGAGAGAATCGGAGGGACGACGTATCCGTCTTGCCTAAGATGGTAGGGGGGCAGGAAGACGCGGCTGTCGAGATCCATGTAGAAGTCGTAGATGTCTCTCTCCACTGCCCTTTGAGATGCAGTAAAAGTTCCGTCTAGACAACGAAGGGAAGACATCTAGGTCTTATAATTGACAAAGCTCCGGCGGATTTGCAAATGCTCTTCCTGTCCTCAGCGACTTCAGACAGAAATTATGCTCTTGTCTCCTTCAGATCTTCCCTTCTCGTTTCACTGCATAGCTTCGTAAGTTCGGACGTTGGCTGGTTGAGTGGAGCTGTTCAGCCGTTCTTCTGAGGCCAGTCTTGGCGTTGAAGTCACCAGCGATGACCTCGAAGAAAGAATGGCCTTCTCTGTGAAGCCTGTCCAGAACCATACAGAACGCTTACAGCTCTTCTTCGTCGTGGTTCGATGTTGGTGATGTAATTCTTCTCAGTGGCAAATGCTGATTCGAGTTACCAAGCTTTCGTACGAGTCAATGTTCATGGTCACGTGCGTGTTGACGAGGACACCTACACCACCGACGCCTCTGCTGTTGTATGTTTCAGAGAACAGTTCTTCTCCAGTTTCGAAAATGGCGTGCTACGGGTGATGCTTCTCGTTTTGGTCAGTCCGATGACGACGTACTTGATACTCCCGACTTGCATCATCAGATCCCCGATGTTCGATGCAGGCGTTCGCACATCGAGAGTACAGATTGCCATATTAGTCCTTCTCTTTTTAGGCAGCCTGTCGTATCCCTGAGGTTTTAGCAGCCTCTTCCGAGCGGTCCTCCCAACGCTGCTGTACTTGGGGCTCCCACAGGCCCAGGGAATGAGGGAGAGGAGAATTTTTATCACTCTTTTTGGCATATAAATATCCACGTGTAACTTACTAGGCTTTAACACGCGAGAGGGAGGGTCACTCTTAACCGTGAGGATATCCAGACCTGCTGTTAAAGCTATGTTTTTTAATGTAAATATTATTGAAAGGACGGCTTTCGATAACAGCATGGCAAGGAGAAGACATCGAGCCGACCAATTCCTGAATGGTAGACACTGGCATGACAGTTCACTGCTTCGCCAACTGAGCGAATTTTTCTTTACTGTTCGGAAGTCTGTTCGAACAACGCCTTTTAAGCTCTTCCGACATGTGCGCTATAGGATTCATATCCGATTACTGACTCTACCACTCTAGAAGTCTGGTCCGCTGTTCGCTGAAGGCCGCCTCTCAACTGTTGAGATGTATTTTCGGATCGCTATCTCGCTACAAGATCCATCCTGCTGGCATGCGCCGCTGCGCCCACGGCAAGACTTGTCGACCATCGTGTTTTTGTAGTAATCCGCTGTCATCGTGCCGTCAATTTTCAAAACAGGACCTTCTCCGTTCGAGGAGAAGGCACCGTATACCATCACCATACCTCCACCATGTTTGCTTGTGGGTAGGGTGCACCTTGGATTAAACCTTTCTCCGAATGGATGTCATCCGTAACGAGTACCATCGCTTTCAAACACACTGAACCAGCTCTCGTCTGTAAAAAGATTTCTATTTCAGCCAGTCGTGATAGGCACAAAATCCGCTTTCAGTTGCTGTGAGCTACGGTGGGCAGTGGACCAAACTTAAAACCAACCCCTACCAAAACTAGCTCATCTCTCATACTCATATGAAAGAATGACCAATCTAGTCGAGCCTTTCAATGAGATAAAGTTTCGGATCTCCACTACAATGTCATTAGTCAAACCAGTCACATGTTTATATTGAAGGGTTGGAAGGGATAAGAGCACGGTCCCCGGAAAGGACAAGTGCGGGTTCGGGTCCCGTCCGAGACTGGAGTTTTGCCCACAAATCGCCATTCTTGTGAGACTTTTGCTTCGCGTACTGCGGCGGTAAAACAGCAGTTAACAAAACATCAAGTCAAAACAAGTACTAACATGTAAAGCTTACAGCTTAACGGTTCTGTGCTGATATTGGCCAACCGGCTCAACACGTTGTACGTGNGAGTGCTGATAAGCTATGGCATATAAGCCATTAAGAAGGCGAGGGCAAGCGGGGTCTCGGTAGTGTAAGGGATAAGAGCACGGTCCCCGCAAAGGACAAGTGTGGGTTCGACTCCCGTCCGAGACTGGAATTTTGCCCACAAATCGCCATTCTTGTGAGACATGTTCATATTGTTGATTTTTATTGCTCTACATTCAGTGCTTGGAATCCAGTGGAGTCCCGAATGGATGTTAGATGCATGGTGCATATGAACAGAGATAGATCGCTCCGCATTGAAGAGCAATTCCACATAATGCATTTTTCCAGCCATGTGCAGACCAAGGAGGCGAAACGTTCTGCTTAGGCCTAAAACATTCAGGGTTTGCAGCTTCAAACTTCTACAACGTCGTGCAGACCTACTGCTCTAAGACATGTGGTATTTGCACAAGTGGTGATTACACCGAGAACCCAGCAGAAGTTAAAAATTTCTGGAAGTTTAGTTTTGCTGTGATTGTTTGTGACTTTAGCAGCATTTCCACTCTGCCCAAAAAATCATGCCGATGTAGGAGTGAATTCGAGGTGGTGAGCAGGCGGCTTATTCATACTCAATAGTACGCATTCTATTTTTACATTCTCAGAATGCCGCTTTTCAGAATAAAAGATTCACGCACACGCACATGGGCCTTCTAACCATATATAGGGTGACTCACATGAAGTGTGACGGGCAATAAAAAATCAACTTATGGGCTTCTGGGCTGGAGGATGCAGTGATCCCTTGGGCGGAAAGGAACGCGATGAACGTCAGCTAAACCTTTCCCAGGATTGGGCACCAGCCCACAGTACAAAGAAGACGCTGCATTGTTGAGAAACCACGCTTCCAGGTTCTGGGGGCGAAGCAGGTTTGACCTTCAAATTCTCTCAATCCTGTGGATTTTGCTATATGAACGTTTCTGGAGCAAAAAGTCTCCGCTTACAAACACAGGTCTTTGGACCCTTTGAAAAAAAAGCTCCCCTGTAGAAGCATGGGATAAAAGTGATTGCGCGCATTCTTGAAAACTTCCGAAAGAGGTTGTATGCTTGCACTAAATCGAAATATGTTCATTCTGCATGCGGGATGTGATATCTTGTTTACAGTTTTGTGATGATTGTATAGGAGTAAATGTTCACTATTTGGTTTGATTTGTATTATTCTGGTGCTAGTTTCCTGCGTCACACTTCATGTGGGTCACCCTGTATACGCCTACGGAGGAATTAGTGACTCGCCCGTAGTTAATCTGTACCGAAGTTGCAGCTTACCTTCGAAAGCGTTCCAGCTAATTCTGTCATAGAGTTGTCTTGTACGCAATCATTCGCAAAAAAATCTTGATTTCCTTGTCTTTACCATTCTAGAACCTTTGAAATAGAGATAGGATCAAATGATCATGAAGTGAATACGCGCTGATCCTTTCTCTGAGGTGCCTACTCTTTATTCATTAGAAAATGTGGAGGCTTGCAAAAATAGTATGTATGTAGTTTGCAAGATAAAACAGGCGATTATCCGATTTTCTAATTGCTACTTTTATTTTTTTTTTCAAGTAACTCTGTCGTTGTACCAGAAGGTCGACGTAGTAGAGATGAATTATCGGAGCTGCGCAGCTCCAATAATTTACAGTATAATGTTCAAATTCGAATTGCTTCTATCACTCTGCAGCGCTTGTTGATAAGGCTGAGTCGTCCTGCAGTAGTAACAACTACATACATTTCCTGTCAATTGACAAAGTGGGAAAATAGGCATAATCTCTACCATAGTCCCATCACCTGGTTCTCTTCCAAAACTTCTGTTTCCATTATATCGGAGTTGAGCAAGGCAAGGGTAGGGTCGGCATCTTTCATAGTCCACGACCAGTCGCGGGACTGGTCGCGGAACTGGTCGCTCGACTGATCGCGCGGGACCGTCCACGGCGCCACCCATAACTAGCGCGGCCTCCTCGACCGATCGAGCGACCAGTCGAGCGACCGGTCGCCAGTCACTCGTGAGATGGGTCCGCGACCGATCGCGCGACCAGTCGAGC
>UZAF01017687.1:24386-42912 GCA_900617895.1 Haemonchus placei
CATGACCAATCAGTCTGAGAGCAACCAGGATTTTGAGGAAAAACTGATCTGTCTGCCCTTGAGTAGGTAGCCAATACCCTACCTTACAGAATATGATAGGCTTCACCGGTAAACCTCTAACATGGTTCGCGCAACGGCCCTTGGAATTCAGCGGCGGAAATTAATGCACACACCCAATACATCGACCCTCCATTCAGCTTCTACTCTCGATATTTTAGTGCTATCATCCCAGAAGCTGACTTCCTTCACTATTTGTATACAGTCGCACCCTTCGCGGCTGCCCTGGCCCCGCTCCCGTAGCATAGACAGCTGGGCGGCGGTCTAGGCAGCGTGATCTTTGGTTCGGATTCTGTTAGACCTATGCAGCCCCATGCCGCTCTAGCAGTGTTACTGCCGAAAACATGTTTAGCTACTCTACGCACTGGACCTGCGCCCATCTTATGATCCCGTACATTTGTGGGAATTCAGAGGTAAAAGATGACTGCGAGATTACCAATGCACTGAGCACGCTAAGGAATAATTGAACAAATTGCATAAAATTAACAGACACTCGCAAATTAGCAAGAAGACGATGAATGAGGCATTGTCCCCGACCGGTCAGAAATCCATCCAGAAATAACTGGTCATATTCATTCTTTCAGCTTCCTTCAGTGTTACGGACGACTCAACCGATTTGTGGACCCGCGCCACGAATCTTGTGTTCACAGGTGCATCACTGTACTTTCAGAAAGGAATAGCCAGTGCTATAGATCGATTATTGAAGGAAAAACTCGGGAGCAATGCGATTCCTATATGGGTGAGTGAAGATGCTTCCTTAATTCACCAGTGCATTCATTCCCAAAGTGGGGTGTAAACTCTGATATCAGTAGATCCTTCTTTATTTAAAATTAATCAACATTTCCTGCCGATGGAGCCCTCATTGAGCTTGAATTAATTTTTTCTTGAGGAGAATCTCTCCTTTTGAATTAGGGCAACATCTGTCTCTAAAAAGATGAGTAAGAAAGGTCGACAGATATTACTACAGGATACAGTATCAAACATGTCGTGGGTAGTGGATAACGCTGAACCTCTGCTGGATTTCGAGAGGCCAACACTTCACAAAGTTGTTCACGTAGGTGGTCTCAGTGTGCATAAACCCAAACCACTGAACAAGGTATTTTGTTTGCTTTTCCTGTGTATTTTCCTCAACTTAATCCTCTATACAATACAGGAGTGGGATGATATACTGAATCGAAGACCCCACACAGTACTGATCTCGTTTGGGAGTGTTGCTCGAAGTGCACTCATGCCCGACTTGATGAAGAAAACTGTACTCGATATTATCAAGTCGTGGGTCTTTTGGAAATAAAAAAATCACAATCATAACCAAAAATTGAGGTTTCATCGAACACTTTTTTAGTTGCATCTAATAAATTAGGCCGCTTAGTTGTAAATGTATGAAAGCCCACAGCGGTTCAATAAAGAGACGGGATGATTAAGATTTGCGTCGCTACCAACGGGATGAGCTGTATTGGCAAATATTTAGCTGTGTTTCTACTTTTTCGTTCCCAACTCCGTCGGTGATACGGTTCATGTCGGAGAAGCATAAGTCTGCTAAATGTCGAGACCCCGAAATGAAGTGCAGTAGTTGAACAAACGCGGACAACACCGTGGCACAGAGTAACTCGTCATCTCATTTGCTGCCTTTTGATGGTTTGGAACAACTAAGATTTTCAGAACAATCTTGTTGACGCAGGCAGAGATTCTCGTTTGCCCAAGGAGTTGAAACTCGTTTACGCTGCCAGAATTAGAAGCGACCTATGCAGAAATTAGTTGTCCTTGTGCTTATCCGAGAGATTCGATAGTATGGTGCCTAGTTCATACCCGCTTAAGACACACGAAAGTGGTGTCATCTCACTTTGGGTTGAGCGGATTGGTGGCGGTGAGAGGCATTCGATGAATTCGTCGCTGTTCACTGACGGCGACTGCAGACAGAGGATTAAAGTCAGAGAAAAACGATTCTACGATGGATTTTGAGAACAGCAATACTCTAGTTGGCCATTTCCGATTCGAGCAGATAGTGCAAAAGTGGCTCACGGGCCCCTAGTTCGAAAAAGTTCAAAACTGAGAATAATATGTCTTATGAGTAATGTGGTATAGTAATTTCAAGGCACAATATTTATCACGACGTCTCACCGGAGACAATGTTCCGTTACAAGGTTGGTGAGTTATGGGCAAGGCTTCGGCCTCGAACAGGACTTGAACCAAAATTGAGCTTTTTGGGCCCTATTCTCTTTATCCCGTACGCTACCAAGACTGTGTTTATCCCATCTTTCTTGATATAGGTATGGTGCCCAGAAAGCTCATGGCGGGTACGATTCCCAGGCCGAAGTTTTGTCCACAACTCGCCAAACCTTGTGAAACTTACGGATCGCGTACTGCGGCGAAATAACAGCAGAAGTTATATCTTGTTCAGTTCAATTTGTCAACGTTGAGCTCTTGCTGATCATTCCAATTTAGGTATCCGAATATAACATTTATCTGGAAATATGAAGAACCTGACGACAAAATGTTCAAAGGAATTGAAAACGTGATACCTACTAAATGGATGCCGCAAGGCGATTTGTTAGGTATTAGTATTATACAGTTTGAGGATCGCTTTCCAACTAGATAGTAATGAGCATTAATTAGCATTCTCCAAGCTTCAAACAGAAAACTTTCATCCCCATGCCAGGAATGAAACTAGCTCACCTCTGTGACCAAGTAAGACGATCAAAAACATTTAGTTTCACTGTACAGGGTGGCTACAAGGTATGGTCCGCCAAATCACACGTCGCTTGCTAACCTGTAAATCCCTGTTTCAGCTGTGCAATATATGCTCTGAATAAAGCATGCCAGTCATGCACTCTAGCCAAATTATTGCGACTGTCGGTAGAAGTACCTCGGAGAAATGCGACCATCTCCTCACCGTGCCACAATCGCACATATCGTGGACGAAGGATGTTCCGCCGCGGAGATTGCAAGAAGGTAGCACATTAACGATAGAACGGACAGAAGAATTGTGGCCCAGTGCAGACAGCGTGGACACCATCTACCACTTCCAAAATCAGGGCATCCAAGAACTGCCAATGTTCCTCGTATTCGGAAGGTGATCAAGATGAGGATCTCACGCAACGATGAGGTCAGAATGAACAAAATTGCTTCGGACTTGCATATCTCACGAAGAAGTGTTCAAAATACTGTGAAATGTGAACTAGATTTACACAGATACCGCTTCTTCCAAGGCCAGATGCTTGGCGAAGCAGCAAAGAAGAACAGAGTGGAAAAATGTCAGAAGCTTCTGGTAGCAGTTCGTGCGGGCCGCCTCTCGGACATCGTGTGGACAGAGATGAGAAAATCTTTACGGTCGAGGTCGCGCACGACAGCTAA
Source organism: Haemonchus placei (assembly GCA_900617895.1). NCBI lineage: Eukaryota > Metazoa > Nematoda > Chromadorea > Rhabditida > Trichostrongylidae > Haemonchus > Haemonchus placei. The sequence continues at coordinate 27,795 of UZAF01017687.1, forward strand.
AACCAGCGGCAGTTGCTACTTCGGGCAGAGAAAAACTCTAGGAAACGATGAGTAAAAACCAGGAGCCTGTTCCCGAAATCGGTGATGGTATGGGCCGGAATAACACCAGAAGGCAAAACACCTCTCGTTTTTGTTGATAAAAACATCAAAATCAACTCCGAAACTTACCAGAATGTTATTTTAAGGGACACGCTGTTGCCATGGGCTCGAAATCACTTTGGAGAACGGAACTTTATCTTGCAACAGAACTGGGCACCAGCGCATGGGTCGAAATACACGATTTCCTTCTACCGACATCATTTTCCTGGATTCTGAGGCAAAGACATGTGGCCGTCTATTTCCCCAGACCTCAATCCAATGGAATACTCCGTTTGGAGCTATCTGCAGCAGAAAATTTCTTCTTCACCCCACCGCAGTTCGGGCAGTCTTAAAGCAGCTCTTCAGAGGGAATGGCAGAAGATTGATGTCGACTACTTGCGGCCCACCGTGGGAGCCTTTACGAAGATATTGGAAGCTTGTATTCTGGTCAAAGGCGATCATTTTGAACAATACCTCGAATAAATGTTTCTTTTTCTTAGTCATACCATTTGACGAAAACACTTGAAGAAATGTGTCCTATTTATTTTTTTACGTGCGAATGAATACCGGACATACTTTGTAGCCACCCTGTATAAGTGAGGTCACGAGCTGTGTTCTTGTCGAAGCAATTTCGAATCTACACAGTTGCGTTACAATATTTGTATGAAATCTGAATAGTGCGTGCCTAGCATAATGTGGAAAATCTTTTGCATGGGAGGGGTGCTTCAAAGCGTAACGAATTAGATTTAGAATGTACAAATTGAAGTGATTCTTCATTTGTCATAAGTCCAAGATAGATATCATAGGAGTGATCGAAAAAGGGAAGCTGGGTTAAATCCCAGAAAACGGATATTCTTAACAGGATCCAAGGCATATTCGAGTGAAAAACTTTTTAATCCGGGACTGGATCTTTTCACTGTTTTGCACTGCTGTCGATAAGGTATATCTCTTACTCATGTTCTCCCTATAAGTAGAGTTTCGAAGCTCTCCATACAATTTGTGCCTATGACAGTCATCTTGATCATTGTGCCAGATCAAAAACTGTTTGATTTGCACATACCAAAATCATAACTAGCTCGTATAACTCTAATGGTAAGATTACTGTATTATTATAAAAGTTTCAGCTGATAATCGTCTGACTCTGTTTGTCACACATGGCGGCGTTAACAGCATGATGGAAACTGCAACGCTTGGAAAGCCTGTCATAACAATTCCACTATTCGCTGATCAGAGCAAAAACGCGAAGCTAATGCAGAAATATGGCTTTGGTATGTGATTGACTACAGAAAATTCCTTGAGTACGGCAAATATCTGAAGTTTATATATGAAGACTAAATACATTGATCCCATATCCGTTGATTTAGCGTATCGGGTCACACTGCATTTTCATTGCATTTTCGCTGAATTTATCGCCCACAGAAAGTAGTTCTTATGGCTCTGTAAATCTCACGCTTTCATTACAAAAACAGTTGGACAAGCGGGAAAATCACAATAATTCGAAGAAAAGGGCAGTCATGTCATAAGGGCGCTCGACTTTTCGGTAGTATGCAGGAGGGAAGGTTACTTCACGCGAGCACCCAAAGCGAGAGCGTGTCTGATTTTGTAACATTGTAGAAACGATACTGTTGAGAGTGGAATCCCCATCCAGCTTTCCGGAACGCTTCTAAAATACGTTCTGGCCACTGCCTTTTGAGTAGGAGCTTTGTCAGAGGAGTTTATAATTCTGTTTTGATGTTTCTTTATGAATGAGTTTTACCTGCACAAATCCATGTAAATGGCCAAGTACGGGTTGACAAAGACAACTTAATATGTTGTTTCTGCTGCTGCCTGTTCTGTAGATTAGTTTTCTTCGCTCTCGAGATTCTTCCTCCCTGTTAATGATGTATGAAGGGCCGTTTTATTTGTCATTGTCCGATAAAGTTATGATCAACTGCAAGACCTGCAACATCAAATCTTCACTATGCTTTACTGTGAGCAGCAGAATTTACCATCTAGAGGGACCCTTTTTGATAGGGGTTCTTTTGCCTTTTTTTTCACAAATCTGAAGGAGACTTCACTTGCGTTATTTTCACAAATTGCATGAGTTTTATTAAGGTATCATAGTGGAGAAAACAGAGCTACTTGGTGGCAATAGACTTCATGAAGCCATTGATCGAGTGATCAAAGACAAAAAGTAGGTGATAGTCGTCTACTTGTAGCCACGATCCTGATCGTTTGAACAGAGCGATCTGTTACCAGTAGAAGAGAAGTGAAATACAAGTTTCAGGTACCAAACCTCGGCCACCCGAATCAGCCGTCTATTAGCGCGACGTCCTTTCAGCCCTGAGGACAAATTAGTGAAGACCGTTGAACTTGCTGCTGAATTTGGTAACATTCCAGAGCTGAAGGCAGCTGGCAGAAACCTCAGCTTTTTCGTCTACTATAACATAGATTTAATTGTGATCTTGAGCGTTGTATTTTTATCAGTGTTTGGTCTAATATTGTACATCATACTACGGGTATGCCGGCTCTGTTTCTCATCGAAAAAGCAAAAAAAGCAGTGAGATGATTTTCTGTAAATATTTTCATGTAAATTCGCTTCAGATAAATATCTCAACGTTATGTTTACCATGCTTTTTCTCTGTCGCTCGAGTACGGCAGCATTTTAATGTCGAGTGAATGCAATGTTCAGCGCCAGAGGGAGAACCTACCGTTGGGTAAAACGACATAACAACCAATCAGGGCTTCTAAGTGTACAGCATGAGTGGTCGAGTGGTCTACTTGTAAGGCGCCAGACTCACTCGAGAACATGCTTGTCGCGAAATAGCCGGGGTGGGTACTATAGTACCGGTACTATGGTACCCCTACGAGGGCAAGTCCCGCTCGTGCAGATTTTTGTGAAAGGCCAGTAACTTACTCGCTGAAGACATTGTAGGTCCTGGTACTGCAACAGTTTAGTAATGTATGGTAGAAAACTTGGAGAAGAATGATTCCCCTCAGGTTTTTTTGGGTAAGAGTGAGGCTAAAAAAAGGAAGAGTAAGGCTAAACCTGAGAAGAAAACAGGTGCAAAAAAATGAGCCCGCTCTGTTTTGATATGGCTTTAACTACACTATGTGGAAGCTTATATGTAGGTAATTCCGAGGGCTCGGAAACCACCTAGAATTAAGTATACTCTTGAAATTCTAGATGACATCTGAGTAGTTTAGAGAAGTACGCTTCAACCTAAGTTAATGCAAAAAAAAACGAAATACTCCGATCGCTATTTTAGGAATTATTTCTGAACAGATACTTACCCTTTCTGTAAACAAAAGAACCCAGATGGAAACCCAGATGGATCTTTTTTAGATTTTTTTCTTCATATAATTTCTTTTTTGTCAAAAACTCAGTTTAGTGTTCTACTTCGTCTGCCTTATAAAAGTGTATAAATTTTTTGAGGGACGATAGTGAGAATACCAGAGCCACTTGACGTCAATGGACTTCACAAAGTCATTTACAGATTCCCTAAAGTCGAAAGGTGCGTGAATGCCATTCATCTCCGGAATATCTTGTTATGAAAGCACCTAATCTTTTGAACAGAGCGACCTCTTCGCCGTCTTTATAAAATGCCATTATATACAATTGAAAGTACGAGATTTAGCTACCAAATCTTTCAAAGAGGATCAGCCGTCCACCATCGGGCTGTCCTTTGTTCCTGAAGACAAGATGCTACGAACTGTTAACTTGGCTGCTGAACTCGGTGATATGTTAGAATCCGAAGTAGCAGGCATTTGGCTTCATTGATAGGTATGGTGTTATTTCATTTCTGTCTTTGTGCTACATTGCACTACTGACATGCCGACTCTTTTTATGGTCAGGATGGGAAATTTTCGGGAGATTGTTTTCCCAGAAACATTGAAAATTGCCTCGGACAATTAACCCGATATTATTCACACCTCATTGCGACATATTTCTCAGAGAAGGTGTAGTGGCAAGTGGCGCTCTATCACACACACGTGGACACGGGTTCGAATCCCTGATTGCTATCAGCTTAGGCCGATCAAGCTTTCTAACCTTCCGTAGTCTGGGAGGACAAGTATTCTGACTGGTTTAATAGCCTGACCACCACAAATCATTGTATAGACCCCATACGCATCCAATGCGCCACTGCTATTTCTAATGAAAGTCGATTGTGGAGCGCATCCTTCATAGGGGATTAATTGGTTGACGCCGGAAGTCTTTGGTTTGATCTTTTGCATGGGTGTTAGTGAATATCGTTATGGAGAAGTCTTGTATGTAATTCATTCTACTGAGCCAGGATGAGCCGAGACTTTGAACACTACCATAGCCAATTATGAAAACATCTATTAATAAACACGCCTATCACTTTTTAATGGCTTTTAATGGACCTACTCGATCATTCAATGCCACTCCTCACGCAATTACATCAACAATTGTTGGCAGAAAGTCTCTCTTTAGTTTCTGATCTGTGGTTGTAGAAATTTGTAATTTGTGTCACCTTGAGTGCGTACCGCCTTCGAACATGTTCCGATAACCTTGCTCCCGATTACTGCATTGGTCTTGCGAACAGTTTCTAGCGATTAGTCGCCAGACCGTAGGTCACTTTTTCTGGAAAAAAAGCATTTCATGTTGTTTTATACGCCGTGCCGTATGTTATAGTCACCGCCAATAAAGCGCTTCAACCATAACAAACTACTAAATGTCCAGGTTTCAAACAGGCTAAAAGTTGGAATCATTACGCTCATTTAATGTTTTTCTCCCTCATTAATTCATAGCAATTGCTAATACTAGTTATGGGCAAAACGTTGACACTCGAACAGGACTTGAAAAAACTGGTTCTGGGGCCGTTCGTTCCACTCATTGCTAGGCGTCTTTTCGGATACATTTCACATGTGTTGAAGTTGAAGTCAGTTGAAGTTATATTGTACTTTTATCGCTATGAGTTACCACTTTTCGATGACACAGCCATTAACTGGTTCAACAAAAAATCGAGAATAATTTAAGAAGTTCGCTAAGCTACGTCCGTTATCATGGACTTCAGAAGAGCCGAACATATGACGCGGACAAGATAATGCTCCCAACCATAGGTTTCGCCAAGGCCAACCGAGCCTTCTATCCTTCCCGGATCGGTTAATCGGTACCAGAACCGTTCGGGAGGACAAAAGCACTGACTTGTACATCGGCTGGCCACGGAAGTCATTGTATAAGCCATTCAGTACACCACTACGATTCCTTCTGGAAGCTGAGTGCGTGGGCATATCCCTCAGATGGGATTGCCTAACGCCCGAAGACTTTATCCTTATACTTTGAAGTCCATACTTTGAGCATAGGTTTCGATAATTAGGAACTACACTAGATACGACACAATTTTAGTTTAATGGTTCTTCATTTTTTACGTCAAGTTCATATGGTCCTATGCTCTCTATTCTGTTGTTATACCAAGCCAGTATGTGATACTAGTCGTCCGTCAAAAACAACGAACTGAAAACTTTTCCCCGATAGAGCATTTGTGAAGTTTGGTCATCGAATCAGCTGTCATCCTAACGCCTGTTGGACGGCGGAACCCGTTGGGAAACCTGTTGTCTAAAGGTCGAGACCAACACACATGGCGCATCACTAGCTTATACAGTTGCGTACTGGAACTCTCGAGTCAATCTATGGGACATTACTGTTACTAATTGATAATTCTTCTAGCGACGAAATATCGGGTTAATTGAGGCGGAATTTGATTACTCCGAATAGACGATTTAGAAATGACGTTCTCCTTCAACCACGTTCACCTGACAGGTGCTAATGCGGGCAAGTGGTCATATGCGCGAGTTTTCGTCGTTGTTTTGGTTACGAACAAACACTATTGATTTTGTGTAATAGCGATATTGAGTAATCTATGTAAAATTGCATTTATTTCACTACTCTTTAACTTTCTACTTTTGTTACTCTGCTTAGTGGATTGAATTGCTTCTTGAACTCCTCCTCTTCTTTATAAGCTTTACTAGCCTGACGTTCAGAAAAAATCCCATCTTTCAGAGCCTGAAAAGATCGCAGCTATTTATGACTATCCGATCAAACATCTTTATTGCCCCGTATAGTTCCGAACTCCCATGGCGCGGGTCTAAAGGGTCACGGTCACGTGGTCTGAAGGAGGACCACTAGCTTGCGGATTCTTCGAATCCAACCCACAAACGATGAAGTGATAGACCGAGTCAGCTAGGTAGACCTTCATCGTGACTCACTGCGGTAATGCTGACCTTAGAATTTTTGAATTCGATTCGCTTTCGGATCGGTGAAACCCTGATTGGGACTGCTTAACGCCGAAAGACTTGACCCCTTCATTTTTGTAAACAAGCAGTTGCCATCGATGCGATACAAGCCTTAGACTAAAGACTAGTTGTGACGAATTCACCTCATTTCCCCTAAAACCCCCTCAGTAAGTGTTTTTGGAGAGAGAAGAACAGAGGGAGGAGAAACGGTGAAAAAATCTCACAATTGAGAAACCTCCGCAACTTCCAGCAACAAAGATCAAGAGACCAAAAGCTAGCCACCGTACCTACTACGTTGTTCTCATCGGAACACTGTTTACTGACATCACACGTGGTATTTGCTCAACGGCATTTCGGTACACACGTGACAAGTACTTGGCCGCTCTGCTCCACGCTGAAACACATCTAACATTTGCATCTTTAGGTGCTCAGTGTCCACGCGTTAACATAAGTTAATGAATCAGGCCCTGCTGCTCTCCCCCTCTAATGAAAGACACAGTTCACGATAAAAATGGTTACTGAGATTCCACCACAGAATGAATTTGAGGCGCCCGCGTATACCGTACCTGGCACTTCTGTATCGAAAAACGGCCTAGTTAATAAGTTGTAAAGACTTAAAGATTGGCCCGTATGTATCCTCGGACGAGTTTTTCCGACATAGTAGAGGCTGCACCGATCACAAAGGGACCATGTGGGATTTTCAAACAACTTGTCATGACCCATAGCGATAGTAAAAGACAGTTCCGTACTGTTCCAGCTTGATGTAGTCAGCTCCTTGTGAATTGCAATAATTGAAATCTTGGAATCCCTCCATGTTAATTCAGCCCTGGCAAACTCGTCCTATCTCTACTTTCCCTGCTTTTGAGGAGCCATATTTTTCTCAAAATCTGCGAATTCTCTCGCTTCCTCCGCTACCGATTAACTATTCTCAATCTATACTTCCGCTTTTCGAATAAAAACGGATACCTCAAAATTATCATGAACTGTGCCTCTAAAATCACTCACAAAGCCAATTTTCAACTACTCAGGCAAGTCGCCAACCTTATGAGGAAATGGCAGTTTTTCAACAGATCGCCCTTTGAACGAAGATTACTATAGACGATTGGTTGCCGTTCCGAAAACAAAACTAACTACCCCTACCTCAGGCCAATGCTCAACATAGTTCACCCATCTCTGCTCACCCTAACGTCATGCCAGGTTGATCCAATCCTGCTTTTGAGCGCCTTACGAGGTAGTGAGCATGACTAGTCTCTAGCTATAACGTACTTTTCGTATAAGTGCAAGTTTATGCAACCTGTAATCCAAGTGTCATCAAGAAAAAAGCCATTTACAAGTACAGGAGAGAGCTGACACCATCTATTATACATGGATGAACTCGAAGGTAAAACTAAGTCTATGTTCACAACATAGAAAGGTGGAAATAAATTTGAGCGAACCATAAGCTATGAAATGTTTAGATGCAATTTCTCTGATTTTTCGAAATTTTTGGCTCCCAATTCCCATATTTAAAGTGATAAAGGGATCCCAGTCAAGCGGGTTTTCCGTTATTTCCGCAGTTACTTTGAACCCTTTGTATTACTCCCTATTACTCCCTCTATTAAACATACTCGCCGAAATTTGGGTTCACGAAGTAATGATCGACGTGGTGGTATTATGGATTGCAAAAATACTTTCATGGAACAATATTGATGCGGCAGGAACAACATTAATACGAGGGCAAGGGTTAAGGAATAAGGTTATTATTGCAGCTATAATTTCGACCGTAGAAGCTTTTTACCATCTCAGATTTTATCATTAGGTATCACAAAAGTTTATTAGGTTCCACATTTAGGTATGTACATAGAGAAGGCATTAAAGTACTTCAAGTCATAATCAAAACAATGAAGTTTCCTAAGAATGTGTGACGCATATTTACGAAGTGATATCAAGTTTTTCCAAGCTCTCCCTAGGCACTAATTGCTCGGGACAGGGGAAACGACCGCCTTAGGTGTGACCTCGCCTGACACTGATAGGCATGTCTGGACTATCTCATTGCTGAGCAGCGCATTTTTTTCCTTCAGAGCGATCTTCTCTTTATGGCAATTTTGCCATAAGAGGTTTCATTGAATTTTTGTGGCATATACGCAAAATGGTTTCGAGGTCGTTGAAAGTGTTTAAGTATATTTTTTCACTTTTTTCAGAATTCTATTCATGTCTTTCTGTAGAGGTTTGTCACAAACAGTTTTTTTCATAAACTAGAACCTACCAGAATTTTTAACCAATGTTACAACTTTTCCAATGCCTTCCCAATAGTCTCATATCCTCGATTTTTATAGTTCATCAATCACACCACTCATTTCCTCTCGATATCAGTAATTCCAGTTTTCAGATGATTTTATTATGGTTGTCAACAATATTGTTGTTGTGCGATTCCTACAAAATACTCGTCATGAATCCGAAGTACGCGTATAGTCATATGAATTTCATGGGTAAAATAGCTGATACTCTTGTTGAAGCTGGCCATGAGGTGGTGAGTCGACTTTAATTTCAACAGTTCAACAATTAGGGAATATGTAAGAGTAACAGTAATGCGATGGCTAAATGTAGAGAATGTAGGAAAAATTATCATCCACGAAAAAAAGCGTTCGGCTTCAATACCAAATTCCAAGTCAATGGGCGCAAATTGATGAATTCCACCATAGTTTGTTGCTCGGATAATTGTGTGTACGATAAGAATTACGGTTACTGGACGTCAATCTTCAATTTCTGGGATGCACTAACGCATTCTACTGCAACATAGAATCGTAATAGCGTTTTGAATGTGTATGTGGCCTACACAATGAAAGGCTAACGACGGCAAGCCAAAGTACAAGTTAGCGTCCCAGACGATGATGACAACTAGCAACCTTGAAAAGATAGAAGAACCCATCACCCTATCATTCCGGGTTTCGATTGACTGACCCGGTGTGTGTAGTGGCACATGGCACTTCCTGCAGGACATGAAACACTGTTTTCACCTGTCTTGCGCTGATGGAATACTTAAGCTGCATCTGGACCGGTACACAAAAGTGGCCTTAGGGCTTACTCAGGCTTAACCCTGTATCATTTTCTTCGAAACAATTTCACACCTTCTAATACGGTAAGATTGATTGTTTTCTAATTGAAAGTTATGTCTTATCAGAGTAGAGATTTGTCTACTCGAAATATTGTATACCAGGGCTTCTACTCGGCGTATAGATCAGAAAGTATTTAGAAATGATACAAAAAACTAATTTTGAAACAATGCTGATTTTAGGTCACATTTCAACCTATAATTGAACCGCTACATGTTGGTAACGGAACAACCAAATCTCGTGTGATGCAATGTGGTCCGTATGCTGAGCTTGCACCAGAGATGGATATACTCCGCAATGGTAATCATTTGAAGCCGTTGTGGACGGCCAGTGCCACGAACCCTGTTGGAGTAATCGCGGTAATTCATGATTGTTATTTTGCCATTGTTAGTAATGTCTCATGAAATGGTCTTGGGAGAGCACGATCGCCTCACTTAAAGTGGGTAATGTATCAATGTGTTTGAGTGACAACTGTTTTGTGAGTTTCGGAAATGAGAGTAAAATGATTAGGTTTTCTCACTATTACCAGACTTGGATAAGTGTCTTCATTCGAAGCCAACTATTGCATCAATATCGTTTCAGTTTGTGCCAATGCTTTCCAGTATGACAGAGAAGGCATTAACAAGTAAGTGACGGTCATCTACTCAGCCGAGACATTCTTATAAAAGAAGTATAACGTTCAGATGTGCTTGATGACAAGGAAGTTCTACAACAGTTGAAAAAGGAAAACTTCGATGTTGCTATAGCGGAATTGTTTGACTTTATCGGTATCGGTGAGTAAGTGCTTTGTCTTGGAGAAACCCCTCACTATTCAGACACTGCCGATTCAGACGGTCTGAAAATAGTCAAGTACGTCAATATTGCGAAAAATCTCTCTCTTGAAGGTGCTATATATTAGTCTGAGCCTTTATAGCATCTTTACAAAATGACAAAAAAAAATCTCATAAAAAAAACTATCCGTGTTATGATCGTTGCAGTTAGTCCCTAAGTTATGTCGGTCAGGGAAGAGAATAGTATTCCTTTCTCTTCGGACCACACTGCTCCATTTCATCAAATGACCTGCATTAAGCACAGTTCACGATAATTTTGGGTAATCCAGATTATAACGTAAAATGGAAGACAAGATGGAAAATAATGCGATGAAGGCGAAGAAAGTGTGTGAACGGTGTTTCCAAAGTGAAGAAAGGCTTTAAAAAAAACGTTGAAAAGGGAGCTAGACGAGATTGAGACCAGAAAAATGAAAACGAGTGGGGCGTTTGGACGAGCTATCCAGTGTGTGTCAATGCGTGGGTCCTGGTGCGTACAGCTGAGTTCAGCAAGCAAACATGTCCTTTAAAGTTCATTCACGCATAAGCATAAGTTAACAAAAAACCGTAGTAACAATAGAAACAGCCCGACTTCCTCAGTCTTTTGAGGTAGGAAGTTAGAATAAGGATGGCAGCAGCAAAAAGAATAACAGAGAATAATAGAGAAGGAGAAAAACATTTCCTCATCACTAGGCGATTAGCTGATTGCGTGCTGAATGTGAGGTTCATGACGCGAATATTGCAATCTGTATCGCCTCGACACTCGTGACACAATATCGGTCGAAAGGCGGGCATCCGGAAGAACCGGTAACGGGGCTCCCACTATGCCCGAGCTGTTGAGTTTTGGAACACTATAGCGTCCTTCCTGTTACCCTTGGGGACCAATGGTTATTTCTAGGGGAAGAATTCAGAAACCATTTTCATCGTGAACTGTGCCTTTAGGGCTTTTGAAGCACGGCGAGCGGTTCAAGTGCATTGTCCTTATAACGTCGTGGGTAAGAAGGATGAATGCTGTTCTTTCAATAAATCTGCGACCTGTTGTAACAGATGTATCGTATACAGCCCAAGAATTCAAAGGGTTGCGATTTCTAATTGCGATTCAACATAAATATTTATTTTAAGAAAACTCTGAGCACCAACGTTTGAGCAAAGAGAGGGAGCGCGCTTCCCACGAAACTTCAATAGTGGTCGTGACCTGAAAATTGCTGAATATCTTCGAAGTATTAATCTGCACTAGTCACTAAGTAAACTGCTGCCCTGTGCCTACTTGAAGCTAACGACACTTCTTAAAAACAACAAAGCGAAGAAAGCGATACCATGGTGATGGCCGTGGTGACCGAAGCCGTGGTCGAAATCGTGATGATCATGAGGTCCATGGTGGTCGTGTCCATGACCGTGGTGATCGTGGTCGAAGCCATGGTGGTGTCCATGAGGGTGATGATGGTGGTCGAAGTCATGATGGTGGTCATGAGGGTGATGGTGGTGGTCGAAGTCATGATGGTGGTCATGAGGGTGATGGTGGTGGTCAAAGTGATGATGGTGTCCATGGCCATGGTGATCGTCGTCGTGATCATGTCCATGATGTCCATGGTCATGATCGCCGTCGTGATACTCGAAACCGCCTTCGTGGTGCTCCTTGCCGTGGTCCCCTTTACCATAGTCGTCGTCATAATCAGATCCTATAAGATCACTCATGTTCTCTTTCAGATATTAATATACGCTCAAAGATTTACCGTAGTACGATCCATGCTCTTTCCCCTTGGCGTAACTTCCCCATCCACCGTACTTGTGACTGCCGTAGTCTCCATAACCTCCCGTGTCAAATCCTTTGGTGTAGCCAGTGCCATACTTCGAATCATGGTCGTGTCCATGGTGTCCAGCGCCGTATTCACCGTAGCCGAAGCCGTATTCTAAACGGGGCTTACGTTTTGAAGAGTTATAAGCCAGTCGGAATGCTGTGGATAAGGTTTTTTCCTGACCATGTGCCGAGACGGCATTGAACAAGGCAGCCAATGCAAGGAAGGCGAAGGTGCTCATCTTCTTATTCGGATTACAGTGGATTGGAAGGCGATCTTCGTGGCGATCTACTCTGCTTATATACATTCCTCTACTGCGAGAATCAATATTACGGGTTGGTTTTTCTAACCATTCTATCGTGTTCTGGTTATGCTTCAACGGAACTTTATTTCGAACCCACTGGCTGTCATTGTTCTACGTGCTTGCGAAGACGTTAGAGTTCACTTCATGTGGTTGATTAGTACGGCAAAACATTCGCCATGATTTCGGGACGCATGGTTGCCAGATTTTCATACGCATCAATCTTTTCAAAGTGTATGGATGGGAAAACCAAACCCATTGCCGATTAGGCGCACACGAACATACACATATTCCCACCTCTACTTGCAGAAATACTGGCCGGTCGCGAAAGTGATAGTAGACGATATGATCTGATAACGACCCTAGGGAGACCACAGACGCTGAGTCTGTTAAGCCTTTCGGGTTAGGATGGAAGCTTTCGCACTATGGTTGGTGATATGCAATGGAACACGATTTAGTTGATAAGGAATCAAGATGAAAGTAGAAAGTAGGGCTGCTAGACCCCTTGTTCTTTTGACGGATCAATGCAGTCAATATGTGATATGGTGCATGAAGCGTAACCGAAAATTTTCGGATGAGCTAACGAGCTTTTTGGACGAGCGTTTGGACGAGTTACACGACATGTATCATTGATTCCTGGCGCGAATAGCTGACTGCGGCAAGCAAAAACTCATTCACTCATAAGCATAAGTTAACAGAAAAGTTTGATAACAGCAAAAATAGCCCATCTTTTTCATGCTCTTGAGGTAGAAAGTCAGAATCAGAATCGCAGCAGCAAAAAGAATAACAGAGAAGAAAAGAATTGGAGAAAAACACCGCCTCATCCTCGGCGATCAGCTGATTGAGTCTGTGTCTTAGAACGAATATTGCGATCTGTATCGCCTTATTGCCTCTACATTCGTCTGACGTAACATCGATTGAGGGGCGGGAAGTCCGGGCGATCCGGTAACAGGGCTCCCACGATGCCCTAGCTGTTGAGTTCTGGGACTCAACTGCTAGGGCACCCTCGGGGACTGAGTCTTCTTTGAGGGAGAACTCGGAAACCATTTTATCGTGAACTGTGCTTTCAAAGAAGGCCTTGAAAGCCAATTCATATAAAAATGGCTTGAAGGTATCCCGCTAGAATAAATCTGCGACCCTCTCGTAAACCATATGTGGCACTGTCAGGCCCGAAAAAGCGCTAGATAGGACGTTCTAAAGATTCAAGGATTGTCTCGTGTGTATGCGCGGACGAGCTTCTACGGCAGGCTGCACCATTCACAAGAGATCCCAATTAAAGAGCTCGAACAACTTGTCAGGGCCCATAGCGACAGTTAAAGGCAATTCTGGACTGAATTGGCTTGATGTATTCAGCTCTTTGTGCAATTGCAACAACTGAAATCTCGTCCTAGTACCCCTTCCACGTTATTTCAGGAATGGTTTTCTCGTCCGATCTATATTTTCCCTGCTTTTTTCCTACTTTGAGGAGTCCTATTTTTCCTAGAATCGGCAAAATTTTTCGATTTCTTTAGTAGCGATAAACTATTCCCAACATATGCTTCTGCTTTTCAAATACTTCAAACTGTGGCCTTAATTTCTTATTGATGGTTCAAACGTTAAAGTAACGATTAAAGAGGTTGATTTCAGAATATTCCCTGAAAGCCTCGGAGGAGTACGTGCTTTTAAACTTTGCACTTTCAAAAACTTTATATTTTCCAGGCACCTTGGAAGCAATAGGCCTCAAAAACATTGTCGGAGCCCATACATGCGCTCTAATGGAAGGCACATCGTTGGCTTTAGGCGTCCCTGTGCTACCCAGCTTCATGCCAGGTGAGAATAATTCTGTCACTTGAAGCTCTCAAAGTTTTACAGTTGATAGTGGTTCTGTCTTGTATGACACATTTTCATATCAAACATTCACTGAAGCGATGAGCTGTGGACGAGCAGTGCTCTGAAATTTTTTTTAGTCGATCTCATTTCAACATATTTATACAATCCCGACGGATACGCAGCCTAATCGTGGCGTTAAGTTCGTGTCCAACTATAATAATTGAGTATATCAATGGAAACTCAAAAAAACTTTTTTCAAAGTGAAATTGCAGTTGTCCTCTACCGTACTTGAGGGGTTGGCATATCTACTGGTAAATGAACGTGGTTTCCTCAAGCGAAACCCCATACTGACCTTCTGGTTGACTTGTTACCATTTTATGTGTGGAGGGTGAAAGGAAATTGTGATAGTGTACTGGTCCGATTGATTTGGATTCAGTATTCATCAATCCCTGGAGGTGGTGGTGTAGTGGCAAGTGACGCGCTATCCCACACCCATGGTCACCGGTTCGAATCCTGGATCGGTATCCGCCTCGGCCAGCAAAGCCTCCAGCCTTGCGGGGTCGGTTAATTGGTACCAGACTCGTCTGGGAAGACAAAAGCCGCTATATCACGCTTGCATGTGAAGTTATCATATCGAGCGGATTTACGCTTCAGCTTTATCCTCATACTATCCTTACCTTCCATAACTCCCTGACCCTAGGATGCCCTCTAACACAGTTCTGAGGCACCCTTTCAGTCGCCACATCAGGACGGCAGGGTGGACAAAGCACGACATTTTTTTATCTCACTCACCTTAATTTTTTTCATAAAAGGAGTCTGAAAAAATCTTTGCTTTTTTCAGCCTCTCTCGGTGTCACAAACGACTCAACTGATTTATGGACACGTGCAACAAACCTCTTATTCACATGTCTCTCATGGTATTTCCAGACAGGCATCGCAAGTGCTGCAGATCGAGTAATGAAAAAGAAACTTGGGCCAAATGTCACACCAGTTTGGGTA
>UZAF01017688.1:5905-39286 GCA_900617895.1 Haemonchus placei
CCCTTTCGCATAAACAACCCCCCCCCACCCCTCGGAGACGGTTGCTGATAAGAATTCTTATTCACTGTAATTACCATACCCACAATCACAGAAAATGTGCTTTCTCTTCTCTTTTAGGGGTCACAACCACAAAGACATGTCGAAACAATGAATTTCACATTTCTCGAATAACAACTTTTCACCTTGTCTGAAGATATTGTCAACCTTCTGGTGCATATCAAGAGGCCACTGTTAGAAAGATGTTTGATTAATTGTGAGTACGAATATTTTTTGCAGGGATGTGCTGATGCACTTTACGACTCTGTTTATCGTCATTTGGACATCGTCATTGCTGTTTGCGTGATTGTAGGCGCACTCCAGGTAGTTTATATAACTAATAAATTCAGGGCTGCACTGCCAAATAACCAAATAACACACAATGATTTTCAGGATACGGTAGTGCTATAACAGCGTAGATTAACATAAAAACTGGAGACATTATAAAAATAGCTGTGGAGTTGGCGATTACTCCCATCGAGAGCGGGACAAGAAAGGGGGTACAGATTCAGCAGAGGCAATTCCATACTGTCGGCTCTTACCTCCTGAGATTAATAGTTCCAGAAGCTGTCATATCATCTGCTCGGAAGAGAATTATCCTTTTAATACTAAGGCACGCACATTCAGTTATGCAATGAGCTCCTTTCTAGGACAGGTTAACCATTCTACTGCTGGGCGTAGGTCAGGAGGCGCCACGTGTGTAGACATATGCACCACCGGCGCGACCCAGCGCGTAATCCGCGCGCGGTGACCTCCAAAGCGTCTCCTAACCCTGTGAACCATACCTTTCAGGCCTTTTAAAACTTAACCACACTAAAGTTATGAACTTCCGAATGCAATTAGCTTTTTTCCATCAATATACATTCTTACAGCATATACAACCAGTGAAATTGGCGTTTCAGTTACTAGGCATGGTTCTGTCAATGATCCTCTGCTGTTGTGTCAACTCACAAAACAAGAAATACGATTACTAACTGCTCAATTCTATCCCGACTTGTGGTGGACGCTTACGGTATTCTGAAGTTACGAAAATCGCGTTCTCATCTGGCAATGAGACCGACGATTTTCCTATCAGAGGAGGCGCCACGTTTGTAGATACAGTTTTGTACGTTTTTGCAGCTCTCATTCAATTGATGGGCTCTTTTTAAAGAGAAGAAGAATAATGAATTTTTATTGTTCTATGACACGCAAAGGCACATATCATGAAACGAATGTTATGTAGAAAGACAACAACAAAGCCGGGATACCTTGAAATGAAAACACGTGTTACGAATTACAAAGTGACTTAAATTTAATCCGCAATTAGTTAATTATGCCTTGAGCTGAATGAGTTCTATATACACTCTTACTTTACAGGCACTGTTATTGATCAATTAAACTTTGAGAAGTACAAAAAAAAGTTAAACATCCTAAATTATGCAACCAGAAAGCGACGAGATACTAGCCATCGAAAAAAAAGAAGATCAAAAATCTCAAAGATGCTAAAAAATACTCTCTTAGATAGTACATCAATTACATCTGTCACCACATTCTTGGTTGTAATTATTGAAATGATTTTTAATTCTTATCCACAAATTTAAAAATACATATCTCTTAACATTAGCAATAAATGCCCAATCACCCACATTGAAATTTATAACTATATGAAATCTCATGCAAAATGCCAAAAAAATAATAAAAGACATCGTAAACAAGGCAGATGTGGAAATTCAAAGACGATTCCCACGTTTTATAAATGACAGGTATTTGTAGATGGACTAAAAGGATCGTAAATCCCCTCCGATTTATGGAAATTCAAATTATTCACAAATTAAGTGAAAAGAAATTGATCTGTGCATAATATTGAATCTATCACACCACAAAATTATAGTTCCGACTCAAACTGTGACTTTTCGCTAAATATCCCATGAGTTTTGATCAAACAAATGCAAAAATTTGAGCATTCTTGAGAAGAACACAGAGAAGCCCCTATATTTCGATCATTCCAAAGTAATAGTCGCTTTTACAGAAATAATAAGCTCTGAAAATTCCCGGGAAATACTTCCCTAATGCCGAAAGTAATTTGGGAAGTCCACACGATAAATTTTTTTGCATAAATGCCTTGGGTTAGGTCAATTGTAGTGAATCGATATTAAGATAACCGAAGGGTCGTGACTTACACAGGTGTTCGTATGGAACAGGGTACCTCTTGACCCTCGCCAATCCCTAGGGACAAGGTCAAACCGTAGAAATTTGATTAATGGCAGTAGCGATGAATTTTTCAGCATACGAAAATGAATCATTCAATGTTTTTAAATGAATTATTTGGGTGTAATAAGAAATGACAAAATAAAACCTAAAAATGGTTAACACGACAAGGGTAAATAAATTATATTAGTTAGGTAGTGTCATTCATTCTAGCTCGTAAAAAAGGGATATAACTTCGGAGAGTAGTTTTGCGATTATTACGATTCTCTGAGTTATCCGGAGCTTGAAGTACACCCAGCTGTGCAGGTGTCAAAAGACATAATGCAGATGCAACCGCTAGTCCTGATGTACCATTTGGTGTTGTTGCCCGACCTCCTGTTGGTAAACGCACGGCAAGAGTGAAAATACCCGACTTGTAGTTACTACAAGGTTCCACGGAAAGAGGTGTAGGTCCTTGAACGGGGCCCGATGCCTGGAAAGCATTTCTAACACAAAAGGCAAAGATAAAAGAAGCACAGTTCAAAAAAAAAACCGGTATATACCAGATCGGCATAAAAGTTTTGAGAATATTTGACTGCAAAAGGCCACCTAGTAACCACAAGTCTGAACCCTGTGCTGATGATGGCAGATATTAACAGATAGACCACAGCGGTAAAAGGCAACAGTACGTCTTACCAACTGAGTCGCCCAACATTTCCTTTCCACTTTTTGACGCCTTTTTTTCCAGCTACCTCGCTCCCAAAGGGATATGTACAACTGGGAACCCTTTCCTGGATCATATATCGCGTCCGATTGGAACAAGAAATACAGTTAACTAGTTTGAAATTCTTCGCATTTCATACTTTGTTCATATGAAATCACGAGACCCCAAATTGAAGAAGTGAAGACAAGTTACGAAACGTACCGGGAAGCAATGCGGACTTGTGAGTTCAAGCTTGACTGAAGAGAATGGTCGAGACGCCATCTGAAAACCGAATACAATCAGGTGCTTTCAAGGATCAACAAAGCGTCGAGGTGAGAAGAACTATCACTTCTGCAACGGATCAAACCCACAACCCAACATAAACCCGATGAAAATTGCAGAAAGTAAGCAATTTTCTACATACTCAAGCTCAGAAAAATACAAAGGATTCGAAAAAAGATGTCCCCACATGTTCAATTTCATCAATCCGCCGTTGATTCCTTCGATACACCTCAATTCGAAGTTTAATCATCCATAGTAAACCAGCAACAACCAGAAGGACAATGAAACAGCTGAAATGACAAGTCAACACTTCTGACAACAGGGAAGTTGGATACATGTCTTATATGCCCTTACGCTGCAAATATCACAAAGAATAACACCCAGTTAATGGGAGGTGACTGCGCAAACGAGACTTGAATTGTAATAGGCGTTGTGAAGTTAAACACTCGCACCTGAAAAAAATATAAACAATCTGGCGAACCTGATCCAGATGATGGACAAGGACGCAGCAAAAAAAAATACAACTCGCTGTAAATGAATCTATTGAGTTTTTGAATATGTATCATGGAATAAGCGAACCCAAGATAAAGAGCAAATGATAATTTCAGTCGAAAAGCAGAAATATACACCACAAACTTTACTTACAAAGAAGGTAGTGTTAGCATCAGTTCCGTAAGCGTAATCGGGATCTGAGGCGACATAAACTCGACGAAAACCTTTTGCATCACAGGTTGTATTGAGCTGAAAATTATGACTTAACAAAGGACACAGAAACTCATTCAATACTATTTTTTACATTTCCGAGAAATAAAAAACATCGAGGAACACTTACTTAGTCAAAAACTTGATGTGTGGAGTGAGCACATGGGTACCTCCCATGACTGGAAGGCAAGCCGAATGAGTTTCTAATCCACAAAAGCAAAGTTTTTGGGGGTGGGGCGCCGTACAAATCTGCGTTTTTACCTAACCGGATCGCGCGACGTTTCAAACCAACCGCTCAATTTCGATTTGAAAAAAAAGGTGTGTGCACAAGAGCTCAGCGATGAATACATTGCCATGCGATGTGGGAGGTAAGGTAGCTCAAAGTAGCGCCGTCAGCACATGCAATACAGGGGGCAAGATACCACATCAAACCCCGTCCAAGCAAACCAATATATCCATATCGCCAGGGTCGACTAAGTGCCACTAAGGGGACGTTTATGGAAGTAATGTCATAAGAGAGCGTTAAGATAGCGAGGCCACAGGTAGACTGTGAGGACGGCGCAGATTTTCAAAACAGTAATTAAATCAAGCGGTCTTAAAAACGTTACTACTCATTGCTTTGGTTCACCATGCTGGTAAATAAAGTCAGACATCGAGAAAGGGGACACATACGGTAGCACAGTGTTGGATTCAGAATGCAAGTTAATAACATGAGCTATTTCCGAATAAAGTAATCATCCTACTAGTCATACGAGTTTTGATATCTAAACTAGACTACTATTAACCCACCATCATTCTTCTAGGAGTCGACTCGAATAAAGAAGAAGTGATATTTAATGCCACGTTCGCCTGGGACCCTCCATCACAACTGATTTGGAAAGTGACATCGGTATCTTTCTGAAAACACAGAATCAGAACGTAAAGAATAAATAATCAGATAAGAAATGATTTGATGAAGCATGTTTTCTTACGAGCCCTAGTTACTCATCAAATGTGATTAGCCTCGGAAAGACCGCACAATAAGCGACCTATCACAAAACTGCGAATGGTCGCGAAAACAAATAACAACGTTCCACAGAAGAGCAAACTATGAAGGCAAAAAAGAAATGAGACTGGTTTAGTGTTCGGCATAAAAAAACATCAAAACCTTACTTTGTGAGGAATACTGAAGAGGTAAATTTCTGTAGCATGTTTGTCCTTATCTTCATTTTTCAGCTTGAATGTGAATATGAAGTCAACGCTGAGTTCGTCTGAAAGCTCCATATTAATCCGCAATGCACTTATCACAAAGGTTTACAGAAAATCTCCGATTAATTTGAGGTAAGACGGATCAAAATCAATTCCTTTGAAACGAACACTGGAGAGTTTGAAAGTGAAGAATGTAAGAAAAACACGAAAATTTTTGAAAAAAGGATTCGGATCAACATCGAACTCTCTCTCACTATAAACACATCATAGAAGATTCGCGTGACATCTTAAGCCATACAATTTTTCGTGTATTCGGAAAATTCGTACTCCCCGATTCTATTTTATGTAGTCACGTCCAAATCAAACTTTTCCCTCAAAACTTGGAAAAGCACAAAGAAATGGAAGGGTATCAACTCACAATAGCAAGGAGTCCCATTTTTTGGCTNCGAAAATTTTTGAAAAAAGGATTCGGATCAACATCGAACTCTCTCTCACTATAAACACATCATAGAAGATTCGCGTGAAATCATTTTATGTAGTCACGTCCAAATCAAACTTTCCCTCAAAACTTGGAAAAGCACAAAGAAATGGAAGGGTATCAACTCACAATAGCAAGGAGTCCCATTTTTCGGCTGCCCGTAGTATTTTTGGTCACAGCGATCACAGCTAGCTCCACTTACACCTTTCGTTCTACAGTGACAGGTCCCAGTAATATGATCACAGGTATCTGCTTGACCATTGCATTGGCAGGCTGTAATATTAATTGAAATGCTTTCCTTGAAATCCTCATTTCATTGCACCATCAGAATTAAGATTGTCTCATTCGTAGAAAAATTTCCGATAACTCACGTGAACAGTTGTCTCCGTTTCGAGGATCACCATGATATCCAGGAGCACAGATTTCACAATGTTTTCCCATTGTATTGTTTTGGCATTCACCACAAACTTCTTGGACTCCACCAAAAGTTTGGCGAGTCTCGTTGCACATCGAATGCCCATTACATTGGCAAGCTAGAAAGGTCAACAGACAAATCAATAGATCTAGATCATATTCCTAATGGTACTTTTATTTAGTAGAGTAACGACCAATGCCACCCAACTGACTGCGTTTCGAAAGAATTCAGATTAAACTACACAGAAGTCAACTGGTACACAACAGACCTGGACAATCGATGAAATACCACTGATGTTGCTGGAAATCAGGCGAACGCTCCAGCGGACCACGTGCTGACCCTCTAGTGCAGGTACCAAGACCTGTACGAGAACCATCGTCGAGCCATCCACATTCTGGGGACAGATGGCATTCGGCACACGTCTTGTGTGTGGAACAGTTTGAAGACTCTGAATGATCCATTTCTCAAAAGCGCTTCGACTAACTTTAGGCCACATCAGAAACTTGTCAGGAGTCTACTACAAGATCGAAATGAACTAACACCCTAAGTTTTACAAAAAACCCTATTATGCTTCGTTGAACAAAGATAAAATTACCGCATGCAACAAGGATGCAATACATAAAGCACACCCGATGATGGCTTTATTATTGAACGGGAAGCTGTACAACAGGAAAGTAACGGGATATTGCAGTAAAACCTACCGATACGACAAGATTTCGAGAAAGCGAATCCATGTGCATGACCGGCAACCCATGAAGGGCACTGTCCATACGCAAAGGAAAGAGCGTACGCCTCCATGTTTATGCATCTGAAAACAAATAAATGTTCAACCTCATCAACACCCACGACTAATAATTATCTCAAAAAAAATAATAAGTTCGAAAACAGATGGGCCGTTGGTACCAGAATCACGGAACGTGAGTTAAAAGTCAAAACAGGATGGATAAAAGAGTCCGAAAACATTTTATCCCTCCACGACTTTGTGGTTCCCACTCGTCCATCACACTCTGTATAAGTGATTAGCTGTCAAGCTTATTTCCCCATGAACCAGGTGGACGAAAAATGTATTCACCCCCGAGTTCATTGTTCTATCATGCCTTTCTATGCAACAATAAAGGCTTCATATCAAGCAGCTCTGACACCCAGTACAGAAAAGTTTATTTAAAATGAACAATGAACTTGAACCCAGCTCAATCTAAAATGTAATAGCACTTGGAATTGAAATGAACCTCACCACCAACTCGGGTCAGTTTGTTGGCCGCTAAAGGGACTAAAGAACAAACCAAAGTCCAACAACAGTGCTAAAGAAAACTAACCTGCTGGTACTCGGGCACCACATACACTTCTGTTCTTGAAGGCATTCACTGCAGGTGTACAATGACGAACACGGCAATGGGCAGTACGATAGATTTTGTCCAGGAGGGATCGGTGGTGGTGTAGTAGGCAGCCGTAGAGGGAGACTGGAGGAAGCGACACGATCGAGTTCGCGATCTAGTTGCTCTTTTCTCAGCAAGACTGTAAGAGTAAAAGTAAGTTGACGACAGCGTTTCACCATTATTGCACTTGTGCACTTACTTTCATCTTCCAAAGGTATGCATGCTGGCTTTCCATCAGCGGTATACCAATTGCAGTGAGACAGTAGCTTGCAGCTACGACAGTCATTCGCCATTCCACATGGCCGAGGCGGTGGCGGACCTCGCGACGATGAGCATTTTTCCCAAGTTGTATGCATCATCTAGATGCGATTTTTTGCATACATTTGGATCATAAAGATTTAAACAGAAAAAAAAANAAAAAAAATCGATTTGAGAAATCCGTACCTGTCCGTCAACGCATTCACCCTCATTTGGAAGGCACTGATCTCCAGATGGGCACCAACCACACGCTGGCTCAGAAATGCATGACATGCAATCAGTGTAGTCTTCACATGTTTGCAGAGCTTGCCTAATGTGTGATGCATAGGGATATGGATGGAACAGCTAAATGATGGATCAAGAAAAAGATGGCCCACCTTAGAGCAGTGTTCCTGCATTCGGACATTGATTTCGGTACCTCGTTCTTGACAAAAGACAAGAAGGACTGTTTGTAGCTGACAAATGGGTCAAATCTCACACATGCACGTTCAGTGAATATGCATTTCACTCCGTCGATCAGCGAGCGACATTCTTCCGGGCGTGTAGCAGAGGAGCACTCAGCTAAACAGAAATAATTAGAGGACGAGGACCATGACATTGAATGTTCAGCATTATAGCTACTAGCTACAAACAGCCTCAGAAGTTTGCGTGAACCATGTGGGACGAATTTAAAAAGCGCTAGTCACTAAAGAACTTCTCTAGTCTCAACTCCGACAAGTTCAATATTGACAAGTTGAACAAAATGAATGGAAACTATAACGGCTGGACAAAAAGCACCCATAACCATGCAGGACCATCAATTTTCAGGGAATATGGATGCACTTTCTTGATGTATCCGAGCTCCAAATTTTTAACGCCAGCAAAGGGATGCAATGAAGTATCCATAAAGAATGAATGGCTGACTGAATACGAAAAGAGGATATTCAGCGCTTGAAAAGGGAACAACAGGAGAGATAAAAGGGAATTAGGCCGTTTTCAAGGGATGAACTCATTCTTAATAAAAGTATTGCTACTCATCACTCCCTAGAAAATGACCCTAGAAAGTAAGACGAGCAAAAAATTAAAAAGCAAAACATCCGAACCTGCAGAGAAGCGCCACACATCGTTCAGCATTTTCCCATTGAATCCTCCAATGACGTAGAGCTCATAGTTAGTTGCTACTGCTGTGTGGCCATACCGCCGTAATTGAACTGCATCAGACGAGATATTGAACCACTGCTTACAAGCTGGAAAGTTGATCTTTAATTAGTGTTTCTACGAGTTACAAGATGAGCAGGTCATGAGTTCAACATTAAGAACAATCAATTTAGGGTACCAGTGCCTGTAAATAACAAAAAGCAAATTTCACGGTACTTCAGCCATTTCCACACAGTCGTTATTCACAGCAGGGCCCGATCCCGTTTAAGATAACCTACCTATATCGTAAGCCTGAACCATCGATGAAAAGCATTCTTGCTTCGTTCGAGATTCGCTAATATTATATCCGTTTCCTCCGACCACTATCATCAAACCGTTAAGGATAGTTGCCGTATGTAGGAACAGTTGAACACCAGATGGAGGTAGATTTGCCCTGAAGGACGAAATATATTTACCCGAAAAAAGAGAAAACAAAATTGTTCAGTCAAAACATACCACTTTTCGTGCTTGATGTCGTATCTCATCAAACTGTCAGTGAGATTATTCTGAGTGTTTGACCACATAGTGCCACCGTACACAAGAATTGCATCACCCTAATGAGAAATTGTTTATACAGGCAGTAGAAAACATGGTTTCATTTACTGTTATCCAGCTTACTAACCCTAACATTAGGAAAGAGAAAAAGCAGTCTTTTTGAAATCCCAATTTTATTGCAACTATGAAGGTTGAAGTCAAATTCGGAGGCTCTTACTCACATAGTAGATCTAGCTAAGAATTAGCGACGTACTTGAAAAACATTAAAGCGGAAAAATGCTAAATGAATGGTCTTACAGAGTCCATTTTATAGTGAACAGAAGTGTGGCGGAACCGTCCATAGACCTGATCCTTAGTGTTTCCAAAGCGCCATCTTCCTGTCTCTATAAGTTCGCCAAATATGTTATATGTAAGTTCCTGGCTGTCTCGGGATAGTAGTAATATTCTTACCGAAATTGTAAATTTGGATGTTATGAACGAATCCGATCTCAGGATGATAGCCGAAAATTACGTACATCTCAGACCCAATAACATGAGCAGTATGTCCGGAAACGGCCAAGGGAGGAATCTGCAAAACAAAGAGATTCGTCGTATATTACACCCTTATACACCTAAGAATAAGTTACCGTCAAGTTTCTGTTCTCTCCATTTTCCTGATTCCATTCTTTGGTATGCAAATCAAAACTCCAAAGCTCACTTGTGATGTTCCTCCTATCAATCACGCCACCGTACATGAAGAGCTTGCTCTGCAAACCATATACGCTGATAATACCATTTATTCGGAAATTTGGTAGCTTTACCATCATCTTGCCCCTTTTCATTCGTTACCGAAACTCTTTATCAGAGAACGGAAATGGATCACGGAAATGGATATGGGCCAATGATGCTGGGTGCACCAATTAAAGGCGCAACTCACGATAAAACTAAGACTTTCTCCTACTATAAATCTAAGGCCCCAAGGATAATACAAGGGACATTATCGGACAGAAAATAGCCTGAACGACATAATAAGGACTCTAGAACCGGTTTGGCTGGCGTACGCACCCAAAGGCGCACGCATTATGACTCCTTTGTTGAAGCTGCACATTTACGAGAAGCGTTAGGACGCCGACGAATAGTATGATTAACGCTCACACGGTAACAGACGACGATCTTGTAAAACCCCTTTCTGAGTACTTTTTTGAAACTTATATTTTTCAAAATCAGCCAATTTT
Source organism: Haemonchus placei (assembly GCA_900617895.1). Taxonomy (NCBI): domain Eukaryota; kingdom Metazoa; phylum Nematoda; class Chromadorea; order Rhabditida; family Trichostrongylidae; genus Haemonchus; species Haemonchus placei. The sequence goes on from UZAF01017688.1 coordinate 16,395, forward strand.
CGCACCCTCTTTGCCACTTCTGTGCTTTTTCACACCGTTACTTCACTTGTTCCCCATAAACTAGAAACCTGAGAATTATCGTTAATACTGCCTTTAACTACAGCAGAGGTGTGGTGCTTCAAAACCGTGTCAAACCCCAGACACAGTGATGCAATAATTCAAAAACTCTCCAACTCGTCGACCACTACAACTTGCTGACGTAGGCCCTTCAATGAAGGCACTAAATTCCTCTTACATTTCGAATTTGTATATGGATGGCCCTTATTTGTACTACAAAAGAAAGCTTGGAAGAAAAACTGCTAGAAAATGTACTCCTTACCTTGTAACGCACTAGAGTGTGATCAAACCTTGGACCAGGTTTAACCTTTCCTCCTACCACTACTGATTTCCACGATCGAGATGTTATGTTGAACAAAACAGGATCCTCGAACACTACTCCACTGAAGTGCTCACCACCTAAAAATAAATAAAAATAATTATTAAAAAATCATATTACATTATACAATAACATAATGGGACCAACAACAGACGGTTACCAACATTCGTGATGAAGAGCAAGCGATATTACTATATTATATTCACCAATACTCCTAACTGCAGATAAATTATCGACCTTTTATCAAGGAAAACTTGAAGAATTAAATATCGTCTCTTCAAAAAGCGTTCAATACATATATTTTCGAAATAGGGTCGGTCGTTGTGAATGAATTAAAGTTTCTGCTCATGTATACTATGGAAAGAAAATTGTCTCTCTAAAACTATGAATTGTGATAGTTCAGAATAAACAAAAATCTGAATGAATAAACACGACTAAAAGAACGATCATCTTCACTTTGATAATATGATCTTCATTTTCTTTTCCACTCCTATAGAAAATGAAGAAAACCCTAAGAATAACGAAACAAAGTCCCAATTATATAACCTTATCTACGAAATCTTTGAATCGACAGGAAATTTCATTACTTTTTTATGGTTTGAGTTAGTAATCAGATTTATAATTAGAAGAAAGGAAACCTTCTATAATGCTTACCAATACTCCAGATTACGTCATCAATAAGGACAGAAGCATGTGATGCACGTCCAGCAGGTGCTTTAGGGGTTGTAATACGATCCCATACAGATCGATCGTTCCGCATTTGACATGTATCACCTGGAAACGCACTTTGAGGAATACCGTTGGCAACCCAGTCAATCGCGCCATTAGGTCAATAGATCAAATGAGATCAACTGGTACTACTTGATGATATTGAGTATCCGATATGATTATGGGTTAGCAATCAGGGCTATCCGACAAGACAACAGGGAGATTAAGTGATAGAAGGGACGCGGAGGGTCCGTATTAGGTGAGTACTCAAGGAAGATTCCAAAAAAAAGCTCCCAGGCCATTCACACCCTCGCTGTAATCGTTCTGTTCCATTTAGTTACAAAGCGCTGATAAATGATCAACAAGTATTAAAAAAGCTAAAATTTATAATCTAAAGAAATACCATGATAAGAAGTAGCACAAGAGCAACGAGAATCCTTGCAGACCCCTCCATGTAAACATGGTCCTTGCTTGTCTTCATCCTCTTTTGTACATACACGCACTTCGCAATAATCACCTAGAAAAAAAAAACCAATGAAAAAGATAACTTGAAGTAGGTTGTGGTAGTAGAGGATACCAACCTGTAAAACCATGATCACAGACACATTGGCTATTTTGACAAGACCCATGAGAGTTGCAATTATAAGGACATCTGGAACAGTGATACTTCTGGGCTCATTCAAAATGTATTATGCAGCTGTAAGAACAAGTAACCGTCATTATTAGCATAGTTCCTATGCCTAGTCGCATGCGATCTACTATTCAATCCTTCTACGCCCAAAGAATGTAGAAGACCATTTCACGAGTCGGGGATCACTTAGATTTATAGGGTTCGGCTCTCTTGAGCCAACGAAGACTTCGAAAACCTTCACGACCCTAAGCAGGTTACCGTGCAACGCAATTTGGGACAGAATTCTCAAAAGCGAACGATTCCATGGCTTCGTGGGAACATTCAGATCATGAAAAACACTATCTTGCTTTATTTCTGCACAGCTCGTTGTGACAGTGCATGGAGACTTGTCAAAATAATAGCAATTCTATTTTGACAAGTTCACTGTGTTTGCACCTGAGAGTACAGAGTGCACTTGACTGTACAAGTATCCTTGAAATATGGCAGCTTTGGAACGCAAAAATATTCGAAAATGAATTCTGCCGTTATCGGAGGAAAAAACCAACCTTTCGAACTCGTAAGTGATGTTGAACCCGCTTAAATTCATCGCCAAATCGCTGAAGAAATAAATTAGTGCTTTACCAGATGGTGCGCTCAGCTCTTGCACTTCTTGTTCCCCACTGAAAAAAAGCTTCAATTATACTACGAAAATACCACAATATTCCCAATATTGCAGCAACGCTTTCTGAATACAGAGAAGTCCACAAAATGTCTTACCAAAAGGCTGCAAGCTGTTCGCCATATACACCATCGCCATCGTAGATATACACAAAATCCCAACCACATTCAGTTTGAAAATTTTCAAGCCGTATGTTTAAGGGAGCTCCAACCTTCTGCATTGGGAAAAGAATTTACAATTGCAGGTCATAAAATGTTCATAACGGTAGATATACCTTTTCGCTCTCAATTAACCATGTGCATTTTGAAGAAGGACTGTAGTCGAGGGGGCCATCAATAAGATGACTATGATTTTCGGTTACTCTGAAATAAAATAAAAAATGGAAAAGATGGGATGCAACAACAGGTTTTTCATGTCGTGCTCATGAGCTGTCATATTATTATTATTTATTATATTATATTATTATTATTTAGTATTCATCTGAAGAGATAATTGAATTCACTAAGATAATTGCGATTTCTTGCTCAATCAAATGATTCAGTCGACTAGAATTCCCAGCCACATTTATTCCAACCACCAACATTCAAAGTCTTAATTTTTTCCTATCAAATAGTAGCACACTTCTTTCAACAAAACAAGTAACACCCTTTACCGCATACACGCTAGCTATTTTACCACTTTTTTTNTTTTTTTCACTACAGAGTGCTCTATTCTAGAAAAACTTAGTTAAGCTTTTTGAAGCATGTTTTACTTGCTGTTAATTGCACAATTGTATAAGGAGAGACCTCTCAGTAGGGTGTCTCACTTACAATGAACCTTGCAAATAACTCACTTTATGCGTCCGTAACAGTGATCGCATTGACTTCCAACCCATCCCTTCGAGCATACACAGGAACCATTTAAACATACACCATTATAACAATGTCGATCACAAGAAGTCGATAAGGACTGAAAAATGTAGTTTAAGATGAGATGGGAATCATTTAATCAGTTCTCCGTGTACGACTTCTCTTAGTCTAAACAAATCCAACGCCCTTCCCGTATTCAAGAAGACTCATACTCGGGCATGCCCCCTTTTTGGTAGCATTGGGTGTGGCGACTTTTCAGCGATAATCAGAAAACGAGGGCAAAAACCTCCACTGCTCAAATATAGGCAGACCCTGTAGGGTCTACACGGAAACAAAACGTATTTGATTCTGTCATTGAGGTACCAAACCTTCTTAGAGTGTAAAAAAAGTAGTTGAATAATGCGGAACTTCGTAAAGGAGGAAATAGAATCGAATTGTTAATTTTACTAGAGAAAATATTTCTCGAATGCGTATGGGTCAAATAATCAGATCAATTGTACAGGTTTTGTTCCAATTCAACTTAGCATAACCTGGTTCGGCTTTCACAAAAACTCCACACGTATGTACTCTGCAACCTGTTGTGTGAACATGGTGATGTAATTTTTGATTAAATCCTATTTAGATTCCCTATGTATATGTATTGATACATCCATCCCAAGGGGCAGCTTCCACTGACATCATATATTGTTATTGCCGATTATGGACAATGAATATTCCTGCATTTTGAATCACGTTGATGTATTAATGCAACCACTGCAAATATTTAGGCCGGCATAATGGACGGGCCTAATGACACTACCAGTCATACAGTACTTTTTGCCTTTTGTGCCGTTAACAGGACTATGACACACATTCATATAATACCGTATAATTATCAATGTGTCTCTATGGTTGCCAGTTGACCGAAGATTTTGAATATAAGATTGTGCTGGTGAAATCGTGTATCGTTAGGCTTTGACTCAAAGAACTACCTTCTAAAGGCCTCCTGGGAATAATGGGAACTAGTCTAGTAGATCGGGGGCTAGGCCGAACAAGTAACGAATCATGTTTTTCAAATTTATAAAACACAACCGCTAAAAGGGACTCGTTGTGATGGGCACCACCACAGTTCAGCGGCAGTTCCAGAAAGTACGGGGCACTCTCCAATTTGAGGGCTGTGAAGCACGCTTCCACAGCCCACATGCAGGATGGCCCAGGGATGCCTTTATGTTCCGGCTGATGGCCCATTCAATTCCATGGCAACATTTCACATGGGAAACATCACTCTGCGCTTCCTAGGACTTGAGCTTTATTCCTTTCTTGGCTAAAATCCCCTTGGAAAAAGTTTTTTCCCAAAGTGGATTGACAACGGCCATTCATCAAGAGAGCTTCTTTCAATCTGAACCATTGTCCAATTGAAAACCCACAAAGGAAGACAAATGAAAAGGGATGAGTGTCCTCGCACTATTAACAAAGACCTCCTCATGGAGGAATGAAAAGTATTAGCGGAAGGGGAACAATGTGAAGAAGAGTCCCTTAAGAGCGTATTTGAAACGGCAAAGCCATTAATCCCCAATCGCCTTAAACCACTTATTGAACAGAGGATATCCTTTAAAGAAAAATCGGTTCAAAAACTGTATTTCGAGAAACAGGATCAATTCTTCATTTTGAATTTCATTCTTAGTGAACCATTACGGGGACTCTATATAGCTCACATCAAAGCTGTGCCAGTATTCCCAGTAGAATAAATCGTGAGATGTGAGGCAATAAAATCTCCTTTGCCTGAAACGATCCTTTGGGGAGAAACCACTTGAAAAACAATTCAAACGGGTTTTCGACCACAATCCTTGGGCCGAGCAAAACAACTCATGAATAACTAACTATTGGCTATTTCTAAGAAAAACCCGGAGAGTTGCAGAAACCAATAGATTTGCATAAACATGTATTCCCAAACTGTTAAAGAACAGTTCATACCGTAAAAATGAATGGGGAACTGTCATATTGAACGACGGTTTCGCTAAAATTTGAAATCGATGATATTTCTTAAAGCTAGCCTTACTTTTATAAAAAAAACGGGAGAATGTAAGGCATGACATAAAAAGCGAGAGCACGTGTGCGGCTATTAACGCTCGTTAAGTGTCTGATAACTTCATTGATTATAAAAAATAGATGACCCAGCTGAAGCGAAATTACTCCCACTACAGTACTAGTATGTGGGTAAAACCGCTGGAGTTGCGTCAGGTATCTTTAACGAATCCCACCTTCTCCAGATCGAAGTTTGCTTGATTGGCAATCACTAATAATGGAATTAACAGCGACGTGAACACGATGTGTGGCCATTGAGAAGGGAATGGGTTGATCCCACGACGAACGAATAACATCACTCACACATTGAGAACTGTCTGAAATTTTGTAAAAAATCAAAAAAAGAAATCCCATTGAAATTACTAGTTCTGGAAACGATTTGTTGACTGAGAAGAACAAACAGCAAAAAAAGAGATTATAAGATGTAAATAAGAGGAACATAATAAACAATCACGATGAAAGGCGTATGTGATACATAAAACTAGGGTGACATTGCCTAGAATGTATGAATCAGCCAGAAGAAAAACATTCCACGAAATGAACAAAGAAGTAGTAAGTCCATTGTATTGCTGTTTCATGCGACGCCACTCCCAGGACTATCCTTAGAGAAAGGGCAGAAACCATTAAAAATACTATAAACACAAATAAGGATTGTTGAACATGCAATGCGGAATGTCAGTGACCGTTAATGGCTCTTAAGCGGGTGCGTCGCAGCCTTAGCTTTGAAGCGCGTTATCTTCACCGCTGAACTGGGTAATCGAGCGCCAGAAATCTTCAAATACAACTCAGAATTATTTAGTATTTCTAAGAAAAGTCATGTATAGAAGATTCAAAATCCCAAATGTTCTAGCTGACGATAAAATCAGGCATGGATTTCTAAAAAACCATAGCCAATTCGAACGAGAGCATGGCCAAACAGCGGTATAATCTGGGCTCTGTCCAACATGCTTGATTTGCATGTCGATCATCTCGTTAGCGCTGGTTTGCAGCCGCTGTTTGTTAAAAACTAGAGAGAAATAAGTCCGCTTTTGAAAAAAGGTTTCCTGTTGCGAACGTCACCAACGCCATTTGATTAGGAGGACATTCACCACATTCCGGGAATCTCTTCTGGTAGGATGCTTCGAAACCGAAGAACGCCTCAGCCACAAATAAGTTAGGAAACAGAAAGTGTTATGACAACGATTTCGACCTACTTCATCAACTCTAATTTGGGCTGCGGCTTTTGTGGATTTCATTTTGATTGCTTTTCATTCGACTAACTTTTCAAAGACATTTTTCAGTTGTAGGGGTGATAGCTCGCTCTCCCAAATGGGGTCAGTGAAGGATATCTTAGCAATCCGTCCGTTTCTGACAATGTTTGATTAAGAATTGAGAATATCTGAGCAGGAATTTTCACCAAACAAATGAAAACAAAAAGTGAAATGTCGTGAGAACAAACATTCACAACTAGCCACAGGCACCAAGCCCAAAATCAACAGCTCCTAACAGGCACAATTTGAAGATAAAGCGCTCCAATCGATCGCGATTATGCGGCCGCTTAAGAAGCGTTCATGCCCACATTGCTATTGAAGCTCTTGTAAATCAAGGCACGTGGCCTTCTCTGTACACTCGGTTATCTAGACCTCTAGCTAATGAGTTTACCACAAAAAACCTCTCGTGCGTTTATAACTTCAGAGTTAATACCTCAGGAAAAGGTTATGTGTACATAAGCATGGATGGAGTCGTTCTGGAAGGATCACTTCGGCATGAAACGAAGCGTAAAGCCGGTTTTACGGATTGGAAAATCTAATATTGGTTAGTTAGTAAGAGTGATACTGTAAAGTTAAGAAACCCGCCCAAACCACTTAACTTCAATAGTATGAAAGTAGACCATGCAGTGTAATTGATGGGATGCCTGGCACAGCTGGCTCTGGAACATACGCCGCGTCGCCGCGCAGCCGGCCGCGCACCCATAAGTGGACCAACTTGAAATTGGTTATCTGGAGATAACTAGTACTTCGTTTTCTGCGTCCGATCAATCAGCAGATGGATTGGTAGGCTGATTCAACATCTACCTGAGCAGGTCAAATTACTTTTAAAATGATTTTGAAACTCGCAATTAGCCTGAGTGCGGAGGTGATGTAGTGGCAAGTGGCGCGCTATCACACAGGGAAGGTCACGGGTTCAAACCTCAGGTCAATATCCGCCTTGGCCAACAAAGCCTTCCATCCTCTTGTGTCGGTTAATTGGTACCAGACTTGTCTGGGAGAATAGAAACACTGACTTATACATTAGCTGGCCACCGCAAGTCATTGTGTAGGCCACATACACATACAATACGCCACTACAATCCTGGTTGGATGTGGGGCGCATCCCATAGACGAATTGATCAAACCCCCGAAGACTATCTGAGTTTCTATTGCTTTGTACAAATGTCCTGAAGGCAACAGACCTCACTGAAGGCATTTCGGCCGTTATGGGGGTTGGAAGAGGAGGGAGGGAGTATTGGGAACAGATGTTGAAGGTGATACTCTCAACAGTCTCACCCCAACCCCTGTAGGTGAACTGGATTATCCTTTAGTCTTAGTAGTCCCTATAGTCTTACCTAAACTTACTGTTGAACACTATTTAGAAAATTGAAAACTGTTAAAATAGATTGATAGAAAATAATGCCAGTGAAATGTTGTCAACTGGCAGTTGAATAATCAAACTAGCCTTTCTCCGCATCGGGTACCATCCACTGCCAGCTGCCCACTACCCCTCCTGTCCCCTCCCCACACCACCTCACTCCTTGGATGACGGCAGCAATCCTCGATTGTAATTCGATATTTTAAATCATCCTTGACCTTTAGTTTCCAGAAAGACTGTTGGATGGTGATGGTGCACTGGGCAGATGGCGCACTGTCGCACAGGCATGGGCCAGGAATCGAATCCCGGATCGATATCCGCCCCATCTAAGCGGGCTTACCATCCAGACAGGGTCTGTTATTCGTACCAGAATCGTCTGGGAGAGTAAAAGCTCTGATTTGTATGACTTGTACATCGGCTACCCACGGCGAATCATTGTATAGAACGCGTACAAAGCCATTATGTCACGACGATTCTGAACGGAAGTCAAAAGCAGGGCGCACACTAAAAAACAAGATGATTGAAGCCGAAAACTTTATACGTTTGTCCTTCAGTAGTTACATCGTTGGAGTAAAATTTCATCTCTTTCCAGCTGGTTTGGGCTGGCGTGACTCACAGGAAGCAATTTGTGTACTGACGGAAGGGGAGCTCTTATGTGTCATCGCTCTCGACGTTCAACTCCTTGCTCCAACTTCTTATCTCGATACTGTCTATCACGAAGCTAGACAGAGCCTATACTACTAGTAACGCCATTAGTAATACTTTCCTTGCTACTAACCGGAAGAACCTTGTCAGTGCGATTCATTAAATGAAAAATATCTTGCATTACAAACATATTAAAAGTTTATTTGAAGAAGAAATTGAACAGTGAAAAACTTGTATAAATTTGAGAACAATTAACTACTGTGGTCGAGGAGTAACCGGCAGGTAACGCTGAAGTGGTGGTTGTATTTCTTCGGGGCCTCCATAGTTGAGGTCCCACCCAAGGAGGCACTCAGTGGAGCTGAAAGGTTCAGTTTTAAAAACGCTGTTCCAAGTAGAACACCTCAGTATTGGACAGAGCTATGGAGGAAACAAAAAGTGCCAAGAATCTATGCCTATTTCCAATGGAAAAAATTGGGCTCAAAAAACACGACCAAAGAAGGGAAAAGGCAAATTCAGCAAACTACGGGTTTTTTGTGATACAGTAATCGTATATGTAGATCAGACAATAAAAGGAAGAGACACCAGGCGACTATAGAAAACCTGTCAAATATACGGCGCTCCAAAAAGGATAACGGGCAATGACTCATCACCGTACATCATGCCATAGCCACGACACGCAGATTGCATTACTGTATTACAAAAGCCCCTGGCCTCAAAAAATGACTGATAAGCCATGGTTGGAGAAAGATGACTAAATAGACGGTAGCCGAAATAGACAGAACAATGAACAACTGGGTAATATGGACATTGCACTAGGCAGCAAAACAGTGATGCCACTTGCAATCAAATGAGTAAGTACAAATGATGACTAACAATATGGAATGGCAGCTAGTTACACTTTGTTGCTTTTGAAGACGAAAAACGAAGCTAAATCAACAGAAAAGGGATGTATCATTGTTCCCATATCGTAGATTCCTCGCCCTAATAAAGCCGCGTTCGCTGCACGCGATGCGCGTAAGGGCGGTTACTCTAGTTGTGGTCTTGGACACAGCAACGCTGCCACAGTAACTGGTAAATCCTTACCTTATCCTCCGATACTTAAATAGTCAAAATGGTTAATCCAAGTACTCTTTAGGAGAGTATGGTAGGTTGCTATGATTTCAATCAATATCGGCTATAACTTCCGATGTATTGGAATCCTACCGCGGTCGTTTTATGGTTTCTCAATGCCTTTCGTCTTTTAATTTCTGCTGGTGTGATTGTTTTAAAATGTCACCTGGTTGAGCGTTATTAAAAATTTTGTTTACAATTCTGTTGACTCATCCAGCTAATGTGGACGCAATTTAGGTTCTAATCGATTTATACTTTGACGTTACTCTCCAGGTGATCTTTGCAACCTCTTCCTAAAAGGCTTTTCAAATTTCATGCTGGTCCCCCTTTTTTGCAAAAGGTTCCAGTTCCCTTTCAACACGATGCACTCTATTAGCTTTCTTTTGTCTACGTGCATATTGCTCGTCATTCCGTTTCACGAGCCTTTTTAGTTCCTTCTTTCTAGCAATGGGCGTCGATTGTCGCCATGACTCATAATGTCCGCACTGATTTCGTAACCCACAGAACTCTATTTGCGGTAGAAGGTTTAGCATCACGTTTGAACAGCAGTTGTTTCATGTGTTCGTGCAATTTGATCCGTATTACAAGTTTTGTACTAGTACGGATAGTGTTTCACATGTGTTTATTCCAGAGAGGCGCGGTGGCGTACATGCGGAATGCTGAAATTTTTTCTTCAAAAATCGAGCCCAGAAGTGCATGAAGATGTTGTGTCTGATTATCTAGACTATCGTCAGGTTGTCTACTACTCTACTACTTACATTCTGTTATCATTTTTGGTCTCAAGCCTGAGTTATTTTCCAATTTTAAGTAATTATGGAAGTATATCTACATTCTTATAGACAGTTCGTCATGGGTTTCCCTCTCGTATATCATGCTTCGCCTATGACGATGTGCTAAAAATTCTTGCAGTGGGAAATCACGACGGCGACTTGAATATGTGAGTTCTAATGTTTTTTGTCTGACAACTTTGGTTATGTAGAAGTCAGTATGAACTTGTAGGGAACATAGACTAAGGCAAGAAGTTTTTTCGTCAATTTTTAACAACCTTAATTAAATTCTCCGGCTGGGAAGAAAAGAATGTTTGTCAGCTGAGGCACTCACAGGGCTGCAGCTGTGCGTGTTATGATTTAACATCCTTTTTCATCCTTAGCCGAGAGCATACCGCTGCATAGAGCCAATGGCATACTTAGCTATCTGCAGTTTTTTTTATCTTCCTGTAAACCCCAATTAAACAAGTGTGGTAGTGTTTTAGGTACTAATGGGTACTTAGCATTATCAGACTCCCATCTGTAAAAATTTTTTGACATGCGCACAGCCAAGTGTGCTAACATCCACATCGCCACCTTTGAAGGTTCATTTTCGAGAGTTCCCAGAAACTGAAGGAGAGGAGCACTGGAAAGAGAATTCATTATCCGTCAGGGTGGGGATGGAATATGTAAAAAAGTTGACAGATTTTTTGAATTCTCATAAGTCGTTGCAGTAAAAGTGTTATTACCTTTCGGATGTTTAAAGTAATTCTTATTTTTTTTTCTCAGATATGGAGGCGGTGGATTCATATGGACGGCTGAAATTCCGGGCAAAAAAAGCTTTGGTAAAAGTGCTGCTCATATGTATTTCGCTTGTGGTCTTGGAGTTTTAATAGTTTTATGCCGAGATTCTACATTTGTACGATTTTCAATCAAAGGTATGCGTTTAAGACGTTATATTTCTATTCCTTTGTGTAATTAATTATCTCAAGGTGCTGAATTAACTGCTCGATCTGTTCTGCATGAAACGAGGTTGAAGAAGATCACCAGTTGCTGTATGCTCCAACGACCCAATGCCCACGAGTCTGTGCTCCTTATAGGTATGCCTATCTGTGTTTTCGGTTCATGTTAATCAATTTGCTTTTTCATTGCGATAAAAGACCGTGACGGATCCGTGCGTCACCATGTTGATTCTCAAATGCGCTCCTTTTCCTTTGATAGTGTAATTGTTTCATTTTTAGTGCAAATTAGATAAGGCGCTAAGACCAATTCAAGGTGGAAAATTGTTCAATGATCGCTTTGTCATCATTGTGTACCTAGTCCCAATGTCGGAAATTTGCTCCCCAGCTTTATGACGGGTTGATGACCATTATATCGTAGATTTACGATAGTGGATTTGGATTTATTATCAGAAAAAAGTTATCATAAATCTGCATTGCTCGAGAACAGCGAGTAGGAGTTTGCAAGGAGACTGATTTTTCTTAAAATTACTTCATAGCGATGGGTCGTATTTCTTCGTTTTAGGCACCGTGTCTGGAAATGTTTTCGCGTTGGATATCAATTCGCTGGAACTCTCAGAATACATCGTTTTCGAGGATTGTTTGCTACAAAGGTAATTCATTAGTTACCTGAGTTTTGTACTAATCGTATTCTACCGTCTTATCCGCTACAGAATTCCGGAGAGTTCAAAGCAAGAAAAATATCCTGTCGACTTGTTGTCTCTGTGTCCAACTAATCCAAGGCTTACAATAATGGTGTTAAATCATTGCCTACTTCTTTCGTATGATTCGTCAACTAATGAAGTACTGGGGACCAATTTTTTCGACGTTCAGTGCAAGGTAGTTTCTAATACTTTCTTTTTTGTATATTGTATATATCATGAGCACGTCGTAATATCTTGCCAATCCCCCGAACTGAATTCATTTAAGGCAACAGTGTAACTGTACAGAACTGAATTTTTTAGTCCGTCACACTGCGCTCTTATCCACCTCGTTACCTTTTGTTAGAGAAACTTTTTCGACAGAACCTTTCTAGCGCAGACTCTTTGCTCTTTTTGCCCTTTGAACCGTGACCCTTTGAATGGCTGGCGCGTTTTCAGAAGATACAAAAAAGGAAAGGAAACATGGTAGCGGTGGAAGACTTTGTGTTTACTAACATGACTAACAGCGTATTTCTTGTGAGCGTTTCTTGTATACTCCTCTTTTGCTACAATTTGTCAATTTTGCCCTTTCAGCTGCTGTGAATTGCAGCTATCAGAAGATAGTCATTGACATGTGGGTATGGCTTGTTCTTTGAGGTTATTTCATTAGTGGGAGAACAGGAGAAGGAGAACATTAGTAGTCCACAAAAGATGAAGAATCAGTAGTATGATGATTGCGTTGAGGGAAATCAAACATTCAACTTACTTGCCACTTGTTACCATTACAACACAAACAAACACAAAATATATCAGTATATGGTACATACTAATGTATTCGTTTATTATTATTATTTGTTCGTCTTGTTATTCTCCGTGTATATTACATTACTTTACTTAATGGAGCTCCATTTTCTTCTTTTCATCAAAGGCACCATACCCACATTTTGCTTTTTGGGTTATTTTCTAATTCAAATACAGTTATTAGAAATTTAATGGTTCATGTTATACAATTACTCCATAGTATTCTGCTTTATTACACTTATTTATATGCTTTTATTGTTCGCAGTTTTTAAATCACACCTCTCTGCGTTCCCGAAAGGCTACTCTTGAATCAGAATGTCGCAATTATCTTTTATTTTGTAAGCTCATTGCACAAAGTACCTCCAGTTTTTTGCCTTCAAGAAGTAAAAAGCTGGGTGAACCGTGCGTTTTGTTCAGAATATCACTTGGACTCGAGATGGAAGCCGTTTCATACTTGCCCTCCATGATGGAACATATGCTTGTTGCGATCCATGTAATGCCTCAATATGCGAGCGACCACCACAGGTTTTTGGGCCATTCCCATGTACACCAGCGAAAAAAGCATTTTTTGCTGAAATATCCAGGTAAATTTTGATTCGTTTTTAGGACATTGGGCAGTATACGGAAGACCTTTTCATCGTATTTCAGCTCGGATGAGCGCATAGTGCTATTTTCTGGTGGTATGCCTCATGCATCCTATGGTGATAGATTTGTCGTTACTGCTCGACAGGGTAGCCGAACATGTGTTTTCGATTTTGCTAGTCCTGTCATCGATTTTCTGCTAACGACAGGAGGTGAGTTTGATCTTACTGGTCCAGTTTTGTGTAAGCCATTTTGTGAAATTCCTCGCCTCATTTTGCCCCACATGTTTCCTATTTCTTTTCACCAATGTTATTAAGATGATGGTTATCATACATGTGCTCTTGTGCTCACCGAGAACGAACTTGTTTGCATTGATTTGAGGGACCGCTACTGGAGGGTAATTCCTACCGAGCAGATTTTCCCCTTACATGCTAGTCAGGTAAGCAGATTTTTTTAAAAATTTGGCCGTGATCAGTTCTGAGAAATAAGGCATCGTGGGACCAATAGCTTGCCATGAAGGTGTCATTGAGTGGTTTCGTTGGCTATATGGGTCTAGATCGAAATCATTCGTCCACTCATGGAGTCTGTTTAAGTCTATGAACACCCTGATTTGAGAATGAAGACCTATTTTTGTGTGCAGCCATCAATTAAGTTCTTCAGATAACTACATCTACTCATTGTTCCCACGTAGAAAAGCATGTTTGGTCCAAATTAAATAAGGTGAGTGCAAAGATGAATCACTTTTTTGTACACGGCCGCTAATTGCCCCAAACTATTTTAGCTGTCTGTCGAAGAGATTCGTCGAAACAGCAAATTTTCTGGCGGTACTTGGCCTCTGAATGCAAAAATCCCTGCATCGGACGAATCTCGCGTCGTGAAGGAAGCTACAAAACGTCAATTGTACTTGACGGGGTTGGTTATGTGGCTTGTACAGCTGTTAAAATAGCCTTTTCTCCTGGTACACTACTTTATCTCCACTACTAGTACTTTACTCGGGAAAATGCATTATATGAGGTACCTACTAATTGGTTACTATTGAATAAAGTTAGATATGTTGTTGTAACTGTAGGAATATGAGAAGAGAAGGTGGGTGGGTGAGATTCTTCCTAAGTACCATTAGGCTTTTTGCAGCCTAAGACGGTCTCGAGACCTGCTGCGCTACTGCTTTCGTAGTTCTTATTTTATCCAATCATTTCACTTCCAGTAAATGTGGAAGGACGTATTAATTATGAGGCTAAAACTTTCATCGCTTTACAGACATGAAAATGGAACTGTTCGGATTTGGTCAGCTGGCCACTCTATAATGCAACTACTGTTCGTAATTGATACACGGAACGAGTTTTCTGGATTCACCGAAGAGGTATGCTTAAAGTCGCGCGTACATTTTTGGCGTTCTATGATGGGTGTTGATCGGCTGTAGGGTTGAGTGGAATTTATTCGCCCTATCAATTCCTTGAACAGCATTGCGACTGCTTGTTTGCAATTGAACCCTCCTAGTTTTAGGGTTATGGTCCTTTTGCCCTTCTGTTTCAGCAGGGATTATCACTCTACTTCACATTTAAATGAGACGCTACGACTGCATTGATTAGAGGCAATGTTTGTTGTTGATTTTAATGTATATTTTACTTTTTTTGCAGCCAATTGAGGCGACAGACAGCAAAACAATTGATACCGAAACGGACTCTTCCGATGACGATTATCAGATTACGAGCGAATGGCCCCCTTTCAAGAAGGTTCGCTTTTTGTGAACAAAGTTCGCGTTTCCTTTAGCAATAATTTTCCTGTTTTAGGTTGGAGACTATGATCCTTTCTGTGACGATGCAGGTTTATCGGTCCAAAGAGTAGCATTTGACGAGAAATCGGGCCATGTAGTCATTGGATGTAGAGGGGGACATGTTCTTGTTTACTCGATCGAGGAAGACGAAAAGGTTTGTCGACTTTGTCTTTGAAGGGATGTTACGTTTGAAAATGATTTAGCTATCACAGATGTGGACCTTGGCGTCTTTTAGGAATTGACTCCTCAAATATTGAATGTGGAGTTGTACGAGTCGTCCAAGTTACCTGCCCCTGCTCGAAATAGTGAGGCGTTACCTGCTCGTGCCACTCCCAGAAAATACCTTCCAGGATATCAACCGTACCCCTTATCCGTCCAGAACAAGAGGTTCAGTTGCTTTCCAGTCCTTTACTCTTTGTCAATGTGGTATTTAATTTGTAGAGTTGTAGTGTGCTAGTGCAACTACGACCAGCTCATGCCGTATCGGCAGTGGCTAGTTTATCCTCACGACATCTATTCGCAGCTGCCAATGAGTATGGTTTTGCTGTCATAGACATGAATAAGCAATCAGTTGTACTTCAGAACACTTTTGTAAACCAATCAGGTTCGTTCAATATATTCGAAATACAATTACATGCACTCCAAGCGAACGAGCAGTTTTTAATAGACGATTCTAATATCCTACGCCGTTCAATTCGCACATCGTTACGGTCGTTCACATGATAGTTGAGGATATGAAAGAAAGTATTGAACAATCAGTAACTGGTTTTCTCCGAAAAAGGCCGTTTCCCATCGGAACGGGCTGCGCAGTAGGGGTAGGGGAAGGGGGAGGGGGGATTGCGCATGTCTCCTGCCGTTCATACCAAATATTGCACCTCGATTTTTCAGCACTTGATCCGCAACGAAATATGGCTGGGTTGAAAGCATGAAATTTGCATGTCATTGTCGTGGAATTTACAATTGTGAGGCTTAATCACTTGTGATGCAGATATACATCACGTTGGAGCATTTGACGATGCCTTATCGCGGTTCAAAAGTATGAAGAAATCCATTCGACAAACATTCCGGCGAAAAAAGAAAACACCAGTCGCTTCTCTGGATAATACAATTGTAAGACAACATCATGTGATTTTAGGTTTACAGGTCATCTCTACTTTGACTAAACTAATGATTGATTCTCAGGGTACAATGAACAGTGAGTCGTCGACGAAGGAAACCTCTGGTCACAACATCTCGAAAGTCTTTAGCGATACCGAGGATGATGAAGTGATAGTAACGAAACCGGTAGAACGCCTCATTGAGGAGAGGGGAGCGTGCCCATGTACGTTTTCAAATTACAAATGATTTTTAATTTTCCCGGTTAACTTTGCTGTTGCTAGCGGCGCTGGCAAATCAATCCCTCGTTTTCTCTGAAAGCCGCCTCGTTTTTCTTGAAAAACTTACTAGTTTGAGCGGTTGTAAAGCTTTCTTTCTTCTTTTATCGATTCCCTATAAGATGGCCATCCAATTTTCTGTCAAGTGCGGAGCAGGAGAACAATCAGATGTTCAAAGTTATCAGATTGAATTTCTTCACCATTTCTCGATTAAACGTTGCTCATTTGGGGAGCAAGATGTTCTATTAGGAAGTTATCTGCCAATTTATACAGTGATATTGATGTTCCATTTCGTTTTAGTGGAATCTCCTACATGGTTTATTCGCTGCCTTAAATTCCTTTCCATCCCGGCAATGGGTATAGCAGGGGTAAGTGCTATTTTGTGTTACTTTTTTTGCTCCCTAATCGCTGGCTAATATTTATTGCTTCATTCAGCCGTTTTTGTGGGCTCATTTACGAAATTCCCTCATAGGTGTGTGATGTGTTCGTAGTAGGAACGAATGGTGGGAAACTAGTGATATATACGATCACGGACCAACCACGAGCTGAAGACGCGTGTAAATTGGTGAGTCACTGTTCACTCTGTTATCAGTTACCAGTTTAGCTGGCACAAAAAGCCAGTTACTGAGTCTCCATGGGACTAGCTGTTTCCATTGTTGTAAACCGTTTTCACAAGAGAACAGATTGAAGTTGAAAGAAGAGTTTCAGTTCATTAATCATAATAAAAAGGGCGAGTGAGATTGAAAACAAGTGGGTAATTTACAAGCCAGCGATAGATTCCAAGTCGCTTAAGGTTCGACCCATCTCCAAAAACTGCAGTGACCATTTCAGCCCCATGGTACAGAAGATTATATTGTTAGATGTTGATTTCGAGATGTTTTACTTAGATGTTGATTTCAAAATGTTTTACTTTGGTAGTTATTGTCATTTGCAGCTGAAAACCATAGCATTGCGGCATGCTGCTCCCATAATACATGTGGACGTTATATTGGAACCAGGAACAAGGGTGAGCGGCGTGTTCGTCAACTCATGGTGATCACATTCTAGTAAGAGAATGTCCAACATCTTTTAGCAGGCTTCATCGGCCCGTCTTATAATTTTCACGGAGGAGCAAATACGAAGTTTCTATCTGCCAAGTCTAAAGCCATCGCGGTACAAGGTGAAGCTGACAAGTGTGGAAGGACTACGGATTAGGAAGGCAGCTATAGTTACTCTTCATAATGTGAACGGTAGGAAGACAGAGAAAATGCAATATCGGTGTTGTTGAGAGTGCTTGGTGAATGGCCTCAGTATATTTCAGATCTTTCGAACTGTGAAAGTTTTGCAGCAATTGTAAACAATCATGGCGAGGTGGCTGTTTATTCACTTTCAAATCCTAAAAAGACGGAAAAGTTCTCCGTAGTGAAGGTAAGCGGTCATGATAGCCTTAATAAACTCACCAATGAGAAACACAAATATCTCACACACAGTGCGGCAAATGAAAATTTGGTTCCTTTACATAAATTCCTACGTGTGTGAGCTAGTTGGGAGAGTAATTGGAGTGTACGTTGGAGCCTAGTTTGCGTTTATAGCACCATCTCTGTTGGTANTTTTTTTTTGTATTCTAGACTCGATCTTTGATCTTTGTGTGTTAGAAAGTTTAGTGCTGAAAAGCCTGATCTAACTCCTTTTCGTCTTTGTTGACTTGTTTGTCCTCTCAATCACCATTATGTGAAGTTTTTATTGAGCCGCTGAGAGTAGAAATCTATGAGTTCCCCCAAAGTCAATCTAGTGAGAGCGCTCTTTTCGGGAAGGATGCTTCTTTTCATTATTGGTCTGTTTTCAGAGTACTGACATCGCTGGTATAACGTCAATGATAATAACACCATTCGGTGAGCTGTTCTACCTTAGACAAGGTGGATCAGAGCTGCAACGTGCTACCATATCGGAACATTCGTTACCGTGGACAATACCTGGTCAAGGTAGCAAGTGGCCAGAAGAGATCACTCCACGTGAGACGACGTAATATCTCACGAGCAAGGTTTCCTTTGTTGCTGTTCTGGAAACCATGTGTGGGGTTGAGCGTTACAATCGCAGTTTTATTAGGCGAAGCACATAATCGAAATGTCATACTGGTTGTCCTTTTCAAGCACTGTAGCGTACTAGACAACTATGTGCCTGATGATTCAGCGAAAGGGCACACTCGATTTCCCCTAGCCGTTCTCCTTTTTTTGTCTACCTTCGATCTCTTCGGTGTAGCAAAGAGTGTGTGTATTGATTGATTTCATGCATTTATTTATCTTTGGAAAAGTACACCATTTTCCAGTCATGCTGCTTTACTTTTACAGTCGAAATCGAACTACTGCGATATTCTTGTCTTTTGTTTCCTGAGCTCTATTTTGGTAGAACCAGTTCGTGCGGCTCCTCTTCTACCTTTTTGTTACTTTGGATTTTCAGTCATTTTATAAATGAATTAGAGGGAAAGTAATAGCCTCTCAAATGAATCAATATTGGAGCACGCAACATGTGACGGGATGGCGTCACAGTTTTGGATCCAGGGATGGGCATTCCCGTGAAGGAAATGCCTTATGGAGGGGCAGTTCATCGCGGTTACCACGGTCGTAAATTATTGTCTTTTTGCTGCGGACGCGCGCGGCATATGACAAATATGCAGGTCCAGGAAACTGGACCAAATGACCTTCTTCACTGAAGATGTTGGCAGAGTCCATTAGGTGAGAGGAGGGGCAACACGCATAGAAAGCGCTTTTTTCTAGATTTTACTTTATTTACTGTGCATGTGATAATCAGTGTCACTGTCATTCTTCTCAATGTTCACTTTGGTTTACAAAAAGCAAGCTGTAGCCACACGATTTTGCGTCCCCATTTTTTGAAATATGGCGTGAAATTCCGTGTTGGAAACGGGTATTCAATGCTACCATGTTCTGGCACTTGGATATTTTTGTTAGCGGTGATATCATTCAATTGTGTAATAATAGTTTTTTCTTCTGCTGTAAAACGGCACTCATAACTATTTCATTTTTAGCTGTAGCCCACCTTACAGAGTGAAAATCTCATGTTCGCAGCTATTTCGTTACTTCTGCTAAAGTTGTTTCTTGTTTACTCTCATACTATGCCTTTTTACTGGCAGGTAAACTTTGCATTGTTGTCATAGTAGAAGTTATTGATGTGACTTTTACCAATTTTATTTGTTTTTAAGTATAGAATTGATGAGCATGTATGTATACTCATATCCTTCCAGTTTGGCTTATGATTTTCATGAGTTCAACATGATCAAGTACCCACTTATATGTCTACGGTATACATGATGTTTCTCTTACAATGAAATTGTGATCTAAATTGTCAAAGGCCAAAGCTATGATAAATAAATTGTAATTCTATCGAGGTTCTGTTCTATTTCGAAGTGTTACAGTAGATGCAAATGCGTGTCAAAATAATGGCAGTCTTCAAGAAAAGTTCGTAAGATCTATGCTTTTCCAGGAAGAATACAGAGTTTCAAAGGGTTCTTAAGAACTTTCCTAGTGGCATAAGCTGTTGCGATGATTTTGAAGCCGCTACTACTACGAATGCTACAGAGAGTTATTTGACTTCTAAAGGTGAGGAGCAGAGTAGAAAATGAGTAGTAAAACCTACTGGAGGGTTCAATAAAGAGTATAACCTGAAAAATAACGCTAACCGGGGAGGGTCTAATGATCAAAAGCGTATGCCATACGTTGGAATAGTTCGCCTGTGATCAAGAAATGACCTCGGACTTAACAATCATTTCGTCGCTGAAACCTTGTTATTCGAGCGCTCAAATGGCGGAGGAGTTGGTGCACTTATCACGCGCGTTAGCGCGATACCAATCTCGGCTAAACACCCGCGGTCTGAAGGCTGAATCGGCTGGTTACTCCAAATCATTGTAAAGTTCACATACGCTTTCCAAACCCCACTACGATCCTGAATGTAAGTCGATTGCAAAGGCGCATTTCAAGAATGGTATCAAACAACAGCAAAACACTTTATAGCATCAAATTTGATTGAAAAATAAGCAATTAAGTGAACTGCATTTTGTTCTGATAAAAGCGGATCACATTTTGTATTATGGCGAGTTGAAGTTGACTGGACGTGGAGCAACAGCTGCTACTTTTTGTCCCATATATCGTTCAAGGAACTCGGAGTGCTTCTTCAGGACGTTGCCCACACTTTCTTGCCTATCGAATTGAAACCTTTCAGTATCAGTAACAAGTGAAGCTATATCAACAACAACTCGTCAACAACAAGCACTAAGTAAACTTCATCTCTAGGTCGATATGTACTATGTACATCAATGTATGATCACGACATGCCAGGATTATGGAGGTCAAGTCAATCGCTTCCCGCCGAACTCTCCTTTTGTGGGGTATTGCTCTTCAGTCAGCTATCGTCCCACGAGGTCCTTTCCCTCTGGACAGTGGTCAAGTGGCTTCTAACTGCACCATGGACACTGACTTCAGTGGAATGGACACTGACTTCAGTTGATGCAATGTTAAAAATAACGACTACAATGGTAATCGCAGGTATGGCCGGCTATCTTGGACAGGGAGATAAAGGTAAGCAGCATTCATAAGAACATTTTTACGCATGTCGAGAGCTGTGACCTTTTTATTTGAAAACAATTTCAACCGATTTTTGACAGTGGTCATTTAATTCAATTAATTTATAATTTTATTGAGTGCCGTTCACTATTCTGTATTCTTCTTTATCATACAGCACAACGAAATTTACAGATTCAGTTACTAGCATGGTTTCATTTACTGCGCAAGCTCTTTTAAGTGGTAAGTGCGTAGGATAAATAGGATGGTGCGACGAGGACGGGGTGCCTAAGGTATGGCAAGAAGACGTTCTTGTATTGTCCACTGTACGGCGATAAGAAGATTGTAAAAGTAAATGTCAGGATTTACCTCTCTATAGTTGGCCCCTTCAGAGTCGGCTCTTCATGAGGATGGTCAAATCGCTTCCGAATCCGTCAGTGGGCCGACTCAGTATGTTGAGAGTATTTACGGTATCACGTGGATACACTCAAATCAGAAGGAAGAGACTATTTGGGAACCTGTATCTCCACCTGTGTATTGTAAGGCATGGGGTTTCCTTTTCTTGAGGGCCATTAGCCATTTACAAGGGACTTCCAGGGTTTCGCTCACGGTTTCTTACGCAGAGAATCTGACCGGGTCCTCGAATCAATCAACGCCTTTAGATGATTCTAGAACAGTAATGGTTCCGTACCTTCGAGAAAATTCCTGGTCATTGTAAGCTGTGATGAGATCGGGATCAGGACCGACTGCGGGCTTACTCTGAGAGGTTTCTCGATTCTGAAAAAACCATCTTATAGGTAAATTCCAATGCTTACTCTATGATTAAGTTATTCCTCTGAAGTAGTATAAAGAAATTATGACTCACGACGTTTTGTAAAATATGAGACTCAGTCTGTGATAGCTGATTACGGAGATTTTCCATTTTTAAGCATTCCTCCATCAGGGAAATTTCCAATTCTTGCAACTAGAGTGACGTATTTACCATTTTGCCATTAGGTCAGTAAACAATATGTCAACAGATCAACAAAAAATTGCCAACAAGTATTTTGCTACATACCTGCCTGGTCTTCAATTCATAATGCTTCCTCAGCTTCTCGATTTGAGTCTCGGCTGCCAAAATGTTGTCCGCTCTTTGCTGCAGCTCAGCGGCCTCTTCCTTCAGCCTTCGTACATCCACAGAACGTTTCCTATAATTTTTTTTATAACATCCAATTTTGCTTTTCACCTTCCCACTGATGACCTGTCCATTGGTTATTTCACGTTTTACCGCTATCTCTAGGAGCAGAACCGATATTTCTTGCTGTCCCTGTCACAATCTCAACAAAGTTATGGCCACATCATCCCAAAAAGTTTCTTCTCTCCTGGGAGCTGCATTGAGCCCACATAAGCCACCATTACTTGACAGGGATTAAAAACGGGGAGACTCCAAAGTTCGCGGTAAAAAATGAAGCCCAGAAAGCTGTCAAACCAACTACTCCCCCGTCCCCAAAGAAAAAGCAAAGCTCGAAAATAGGGCTCTAAAGATTGTCGGAAAACGGTTGTGAAGTTTTTCCCTGAAAATGGTACTGTCATTGGGACGATGCTGAGAATTATTCCAGGGTAACTTCATTTCAGCAGAAACAGTGGAGAGCAAAAACTGTAGTTTTCTCAAAAATGAACCTAAAATGATGATTGTATGGGATTTAAAAGCAGGAGTATATAAATGGTATATCACTTACCCATGAAATTCGTTTTTCTCCTGTTCCAGAAGCTGTCGCTCAGCGCTCAGACGGGTGAGAAG
>UZAF01017689.1:0-10168 GCA_900617895.1 Haemonchus placei
CTGTGACCTCAGAAAAAATTCGCTATGAGCGTTAGCGCACGCTATAATCATAATTTTGGCCCTCCCTGTATTTGGAAGAGAAGGTGGGAAAGCGGTAAATGGTTGGGACCGGACCTAGGGTCAGCAGTCATGAGTTGAACTTGCAGATATCTTGTTATCTGCCCTCTCTGCCATATAGTCCGCAATCGCCCCACTCCATATGGTGGATGCAGTTATGGATAAAGGTTGTAGGGCGAGATATTGCATGTTGATATAGTACGTATTGATAAGGTGTTGTAGAACTAAATAATATATAATAGTACGTTGTAAAGTTGCCCCTGATTAATAGCTGAATCTGGTCTGATCCTCCCATGCGCCAAATTTAGCAGGCGCTTGTTCTAGGCTGATAACCCGAAAAAAGCCTCAACAGCTAAGGCATAAGCGAGTATGCCATTTCCACTGTAGCCTCTTCATATGTCTTTTCTTTTCATATGCCTCCTTCTGTTGGACATAAAAGAGCTATGTTAAGAGAATGTCCAACATCTTCTACATTCTTTCGTAATGGGTTTGTACCTATTCAGAACAATGCAAAGTGGAAAGTTGATGAGTCAACTACCCTGTAAGCCAAATGAATACGAAACCTTAGTCCTACCTCTGTATATTTCTCCGGGCTCGTAGTATTCAACCGCATTGCCTTCTTCGTCAGATATCGAAAATTCAAACGGTGGAATCGTCATATGAGGCGCTCCATGAAGTGAACGATCTAACCGCATCGAATTCGCATTCTTACAGTGAAATCCGGTCATTTCCAATATGTCGCATTCGGCTGCATAGACTAGGCAGGTAAGAACGACCCATAGTCTCCTTGTCATCCTGAAGTTTAAGGTATCTGTTAATGATTCTAGTAAAGTACACCGAACGAATATCAAGGTGGAAACTGGAAAACTACAGAAGAGATGTGAACAATGAGATTATATAGAAGGACGAAAATAGGAGGAAAACGATGTAAGTGACAGCCCACCCACACTGCTACAGGTATTATTAATTGGCCGAGAGCGACACAAAACCCTAGAACATCGATCATAGGTAGGCCTGAAAGAATACAGTTTTCTTCAAACGTTCTTTTTTGATGTTTACTCGTTCCTTCCATCTATCGTTCCACTTCACACATTTTTCACCGAAGAATTAATCATTTTTACTCTTATGCGTTCACTTTGCAAGACAGAATTTTCGAGAAGATAATTATGAAAAGCGCTTTTCAGGAGTAAAAAGGTGAGTCTTGNAGGCCTGAAAGAATACAGTTTTCTTCAAACGTTCTTTTTTGATGTTTACTCGTTCCTTCCATCTATCGTTCCACTTCACTCATTTTTCACCGAAGAATTAATCATTTTTACTCTTATGAGCTCAGTTTGCAAGACAGAATTTTCGAGAAGATAGTTATGAAAAGCGCTTTTCAGGAGTAAAAAGGTGAGTCTTGCAAGCGTCCCACTCCACTTTGGAAGAGCCCATTTTACACTTTTGCGCAAGTTAGCTCTCAAAGTGCAAAGCTCCAGAAAAGCAGTGGACAAACACGATTTCAAGGAAAACTAGGTGAGCGTTCAAGAGCTGCATGAGCAAAGATTCTCCACGACGAGCTTAGTCTACGTGCTGTTACTGAAGTCAGTACTTTCTTCAAACGCTCTTAGTTGCCCACACTCTCGGTTCAGCACTCAATAAGTTATGGTTTACTGAGACTTTGTGCCCCTCCTCGACGCAAGTCATGAGCCGTCTTTATGTTTACTGCTATTACTCGTGAATAAAGCGTACTAAATATAGTCGTTCTACTATAGTCTATTGTGGGCAGGATGCTATGAAATGCGCATTAAGTAAGAGTAAATCCAATTGCATTCGTTTGGACAAGAGTAAATAGGGCTTGATGTCGAAGATTACAAGAGAAGCCACATAGAATCCGGCCAATTTAATGGTAATGCAAATGATTTTTGGATGAATGCCTCTGTAGGATCTTTCCACCAGGAAGAGGACCTAATGTAAAGAGCTTGAGAGCCAGACAAAAAACGACACAAAACTTCCTTGCACTCGGGGATAGGTTGTCCTGTTAGCTCAGACACAAGGACTGGATCCAAGACTCGGTCGTCGGCTCACAGTATAGCGGGAGAACCATTGCAACTATTGCCTTCTGATTTATACTCGAAAAGACTTTTCATTCCGGATATTGAATAAAACCTCCGAGCAACGAAAATATGACAGAAAGTGATAATAATCTCGGATTTGTTCAAAACTTAAGATGATCATCTCTTTTGACATCGAGCTTTTTATGATAAGATTTATGTAGGGGAGCCGGTATTAACCATCAATCAAAATTTAGACGCGCTATCGAAAAAAATCACTTGATGTGGTCGTGAAAGTCTTGAAACTTAGGCCCAACATGGGCCTTTATACTCGAAACATCGAATGACGTAGTCTTGTTGAATCAAGCGTAAAGAAGAGTAATGGCTGTCGTTACAGCAGTAAAGGTTACGGTATGGTGGATGAAAAACTACAACGGAAATGAAGAACGGACACAGCTAAAAGTAGGCTAAAAAAAGGGAAAAGCGAAAAAATAACACGATCGTACTTAACAACAGGTTCTCGTGGTGATTGAGCAAAAACGGGAGATAGGCATTTCTACATATGGTTCATTTCAGAATAGCTGACAAGAAACAGCTGAAATGATTGAGTGTTAGTCACTGTTTTGACGGATGCATATCAAACAAGTTTTCTGAACTTGACTGGAAGCTACATAATCTTCTCCCGTAGACTTTTTTCCAGCTTTGTAAAGATTGAAGTATGCCTATATGGATTCCGAAGAGGGATTGCTGTTACCTTGACGAGCTGCTCCAGCTTGAGTAAATACTATACGAACACATGAAAGACTCAGATATCAGCTAAATCCAGGACAAGATTCAAACATTAGATTGGAAGAATCATGGCGGCTGATATAAACAGCAGAACAAAAAAGGACCGCCCAAATGGTCTCAATATACTCGAAAGGATTGAAAAAGGCAAGAAATGCTCAGTAGTAAGGAAGTTTCCCATAGAACGAATACACCGTAAGGCACTACCTACGGAAAGAGAAAAATCAGTTTTTTGTCATCGCAATCCCGCTTTGGGATGCTCCTACTTACTCTACTTCCGAACAGGAGCAAGTAGGAGTTTTTATTTTGAGCAAGAGTACAATAGCTTGTAAGTCTACCGAAATGATACCTATGGAGTTAATCTTTCAAAACAAGACCAATAGGACATCTGGAAGAGTAGAAGACATGGTTAGGCTGAGTAGTGATTCAGTTTCGATTCCGCGATCATTATTAAAGTAATGGCTTCACTTAGCACTACACCACTCCTGCAGCAGGGCTATATATATGATGAATGTTGAGTGTGAAAATGTTAGAAGTGAAACGGTTCAGCAAAAATCTCTAGCACTCAAGTATGACGGCTACCCAGACTTTCTCAACTCATTTGTAACTGTCGTAAAATAGTGAAACTGTTTTTGACATTGCAAATATGGAAGCCCGTCTTCTTTGGGTACAGTTAGGGAACAGAAGGCTAACGAAAAACTCCGTCAAACGGGGGCCATTCTAGTTGTAGCTCTGACTTCAAAGGTGTAGGATTTACACTTGTAGTCGTCGAACAGAAAAATGAATTGAGGAACGAAGAAAAGGCTATAATTTCGAAAACAAAATCTTCTTTGCGAAAATAAGAAAAATATGAAGTCGGTACTGTTGGTAGCGTGTGACTAGATGCTCAGAACAGTAGACAGAGGGAACGAGCGTTTCGACAGTAGTGGGCGGAACGGTCCAAGTTATATATCTCTGTGTGCAGAGAAGGGAAGGTCGGTAAGGAAGTGAAGACGATGGATCTCATAGGGATTGGGCGGAATGAAAGTAACAAACAAACCGGCAGAGAAGGAACCATGGCAAAAGGCTATAATTTCTAAGCAGGCTAGAAAGGGAAATGGAGGGGTTTGGTTGAATGGTGGCAAGATCGGGGTCACCCAGTGCATGGCTATAAAGGATAGGAGCCGTATCGTTGTCTAGAGCTAGTTAGGCAATCAGGCATGAAAACAAAGGATGAGCCCTGCCCACGTATGTAGCGAAATTTGTTTTTCTCATGAACTATTGGTTCCCAATATGGGAATTATTCTCTCAACCAGAAAGAGGCCGAGAAGAAATTCATTCAGAAACGGTTATGCCTTGTCGGACACGAGATTCTATCCCATTCGCTCATCTGAAATGCGAATGTGCAAATGCAGTTTTCGGGGTTTTTCATGGGTTTTGTGGTTTTTCAAAACAAATTTGAGTTTTCAATCTCCTTCAGACATGGATTTGATCGATTTCACTTTCTCGACTCGAAATTAGTTGCTCACGCCCCAATCCGATTCGATTCTAACTATCGGAAGGGATTACATACAAGTGAAAGTCGCCAACCAGTTAATTGCACCTTGTTCTGTACGGCTGTTCGGTAATTTCCCTTTCTAAGAAGCGAAAAAACCCGTGCACACGTACAGCCTTGAGATGCACCAACGAGGGCGGAAATTGACGGATCTCAACAAAGACCTTCTATTCACCTTCGTTCGCTACTTTTCCGAAAAACAGCTACGTTCAACGAAAAAAGACTATATGCTACATGTTACACCAAAGAACTCACTAGCAGATGTTTGTTTATTTATTGAACCCTCCCAGAGGTATCTCCAACCTAAAGTGCGCTGCCTCAAGGGCAAATATTATAATCAGGCCAGCATATCTTCACACAAAAAAGGAGTTCTGCAGTAAGGGTATAGCGGAAAAGGCACCTCCCAGTCGTCGCAATCGAAAACCGAATTCCCAAGTAATAATTGTCCTTAACACGAACCGCTCAGTTTCGAATCAGCCACTATAGGAATTAGCTGGGTCAGGAGAAAAGGAAGAAGAAGAATACAAAATATCTAATAAAAACTTCTCGCCAGTCCTATACCTAAGCAAATTCTGCTCAAAGTGGCGTTGTCTACAAATTTTATGGTAATTTGAAGTATACATGCCGAAAAGTGGCCAAAAACCAGAGAGAAAGCCCCAAACGAACGCTATGAGACACTTGGGTTCTTTGAAGTGGTGGACGGAGCCTACTAGGCATTGCATGCATGTTGCAAGGTCGAACAGAGACCCCACAAGTGCCTGTTCATGTAGCTTGACGGCCAAAACGAGAATATACACCTCACTGTCGTGACAGGTAAGTTATTGATAGTTCTGGGAATTGCCTTCTCTGAATAATGATCAATGGTCTGTCATTTTTCTAGTTCTGTCATTCTAGTTCCTAGAAGAGTCTTACAGCAATTTTCGAGAGCCAAAGCCTTGTGAGAAAGAGCGGAACCCATGATTTCACCATTGAGCGAGCAGACCGGTAATTAATTAGGTGCTCGAATTAATTGAATGGAATGATTGTTCTTCTTTCTGACTGCAGATAATTTAAGGCTATGATTATCAGTAACGATTACATCACCACTGTGAAACCGTTTGGAAGTAGAAAAGCAATGATTTCGACACTTCGAACACTATCCCATGTCAACGAATTCATTCCAGTTGAATAGTCATTGGTATGATGAAGCTACTGAACACCGTAATGCAGTCGGGTCCACTGGCGCTCTGTGCAAAGGCACCGCTCCACAGCATCACGGTAAATACATACGGGGTAAGAATGCTCGACAGATTTCAGAGGACCGATCAGTGCAGAATAGAAGTCGTTAGCTGTAAACGAAATGAAATGTTCCATTATGAGGAGAAAACTGGAAATGCCATCGTTTCTGAACGCTACCCATCAAGGTCCTCGCCTAATAACTTGATCCGTGACTCACCACAATACTGAAGTAGCAACAGGAATGCGCGTAAAACTAATTCCTAACCACCCCACATAATGATTCGAGAGAAGGAAAACACTTCAACTTCAATTCGACACGATGGTTGCTTTACAGCGAGACCAGAAGAGAACAGAAATGGTACAAGTCTCTCCAGTGAAGCCTTGCTGGAAATCGGATCTGGCCTAGATAAATGGCTTTTTATTCATGGACCTCGAAGAAAAGAGACGGTCAGAGCATGGTGGTAAAATGCGGCTGAAAAGGACTGGTTGCAAAGGACGACCGACTGAAAGTGTGTTAGTTGAAAATTCCATCTAATTAGAGCGAGAATGAGAAAGCGACCCTAATTCAGTGACCCTTAGGCGTTCAAGTTCAGACGACAACTTGCTTTTTCCTTTCAAATGTCACAAGACATTGCCACATTTGTCATTCTTCAAACCAGGATCAGAGGCGATACATACGTTTGATACTGATCGCTTCTGTCAGAGTCTGACTAAGAGTGGTATCTATGGGCTCTTCATTGCACACAGGAAGGCAGAGCACAGTCGTTGGCTGTTGGGCCAGGTTCACATAAGCAACCATGTACCACTAAATCTGGTTCCACATGAAGTCAGTTTACACTGCAGCTCAAAGAATTGCCCATAACGGATAAGCGAGAAGAAGAAGTTGCCGAGGATCAATTGGAAGCCCGGTCTGGTTGACTGAGGAGCGGTTTTGACGACAATGCAATTTCCATGGGCATGGGCACTAGTGGACCATTCTGGGGACAGTTACTATAAGAGTAGCCAGACCGACAAGTTCGGTCGATTACGAACATCAGGAGATGACATTTCATATATCCGAACGCTTTGCTTCCAATGTTTCATAAATCTGGGAACATTCAAGAACTCAGGCTATGAAAAAATGTACCCAAGTTCAATCGTAAAAGGGCAGGAATTTCGACGATGATGTTATAGTGGGCAACAGCACTTGTTTATTGTCAGAAGAACGGGCGTTCCGGTCTTTTAACTCTTCCGAATCGAAACGATTCGTTAACACTCTTTATGCACTATTATGAAGGTACGGAAAAGACTAACTGAATGACATTCTTCGACATGCAATGGGCAATGAACCGAGGAACTTGTTTTACGACCTATCAAATGAGCAAGAAACTAAGAAGTCGTCTCTCCACAGCATTAAAAGAATTCGAATTCCACCTCCACTTCGAGGTGGAATTTGAATTCCTCCACCGCTGCAGAGGGATGCCCAAGTTCTATGATGACTAAAACGATGGTTCACGATGATCAACTGGATGCGGAAGGAATCATCCTTTTTAATTGATTCAAATTCTCACTCAGAGTAGCGCAATGGCTTACAGATTTGAACACCCATCACGTATATATTTGTGGTTTTTGAAGCTGGAAGTGGCAAAAAGGCTCTTTTGACGGCTAACCTAGAGATTAGATCACTGCTTTAGGGTTGGCATGGGTCTACTCCGCTTTAGAATGCGGCCAAGCACAAGTAATTGACTCCAAATCATAGTAGCAATTGAGTGCGTATTTGGCCTACAACGACTTTAAAAGATGGAATAAACCCATCCCTCAACCACCCTAAAATTCTGGTTCCAGTCGACGTTCTCAAGAGGAAGGAAAGCCCTATTGGCCTGAAGTGATTCCCAGTTGGCGTTTAATTCTAGTAAGCTGTGATCGGTAGTGGCTCTGTTTGACAGTATCCCTTTTCCAGCTCTCTAACGCAGCACCAGTTGGAAGACACTAGGGTGGTCACCCCTACTAGGGATAGGGTGCTTTCTGGACGGTTGGAGTTGTTAATTGAGGCAGAGTACCTGGGAAAGTAGCTGGCTTACTTGATGACGCACCTAAATCGACCACATCAGATTATTGTTTATTTACCCGAGTATATAAATTATAGCCTACGTAATGCTACTCTTATACCAAATACCATATTTCTGGGATCGGGTAGTTGGTGTGTCTTATACCGGGAGTGAAGAAGGCAAGATAATGGGTTCTGCCGTACGTTTACGGTATACCTTTCTTTAGGTAAGTCATTAGGCAAGATGCTATGGTTAGCTTATTGAATAACAGAACCCGCTCGAAACCACAGAAGGTTGAGTACGAAAACGAGTTTTTATTACTTCTACTGAGTGGACGGGTTCTCAAACCTTCCCTATAGCTAAATGGGTGCATCAAACAGGCAAGTTTCTTTAGAAGGAAATTCATACGTTACAAGAAATACCCTGATATTTCATG
Organism: Haemonchus placei; assembly: GCA_900617895.1. NCBI lineage: Eukaryota > Metazoa > Nematoda > Chromadorea > Rhabditida > Trichostrongylidae > Haemonchus > Haemonchus placei. Next base: position 8,089 of record UZAF01017689.1, read on the forward strand.
ATTTTTGCTTACGAAAATAGCAATTTGATCTTATGATGATCTCATTAGGCAGAGGTGCTGTAAAGGTAAGAGGAGTACTATTACACAAACATGGTCTGGGATCGAATACCGGATCGTCACTTATAGAGATCGGCCAGAGAGCTTTCAACCTTTTAGAATCAAGCAACTAGTACCAGACCCATTTGGGAGGATAAAAAACTATGACTTGTGCTTCGACTGACCACCGCGAGTCATTGCAAAGGCCAGAAGAGCATTTGATGGTTCACTACAATTCTGAATCGAAGTCGCATATGGGTCGCCTCCCAAAACTGGCTGATTAATTAGGGAGGACTTTTTCTCTATGGCTCTCATTATTTGTTTAGTAATCTACTGTTTGAATATAGTACAGCGTGTACATTGTACTCCCTCAAATAGTAAACAACAAACATAATCTTCAAGTAAGAAAAATAAACATAAAGCAGTAGGCATTGAGGCAAGTATTCACGAGTAAAGTAGGAAGTAGTAGAAAACTACAGTTCAAATTAAGATTGTGACCGATTATGGCCTGCCTATAGTTCGTACTGAAAGAGATGTGTGGTAGGGGTAAGATAAGGCCATTCATATGGAATGAGTTACCCATTAAGGAAAAGGCAAAGTGTATGAGTCAGCCTCAACCACTTGGAATGAGAGTGCAAACTATTGAAGTCAGGTATTCTCATAAAGTTCTGAAATGGAGGTCTATAAAAAGTGATTCAGCCTGGGGTATACATGAGTCAGCATTTTTACTCAACCAGTTGGAAACAGGCAAAAGGGTGGGCCGTCTCTGAACTGCTTTTTGTAGCGAAATGTTTAGACAAAGTTTTACTAGCGAGTAGATCGGTTAGGAGCAATGAAGAAACAATGTAAAACCTTTTTTGAATGTGCGCCATGCACCTACCACACGTGCAGTAGCGATCAGATCATCCCAAGCTCAAGACCAATTAAGGCTCATATCCAAAACCGGGTTTACTTAAATGAACTTACTTCAATGTGCTCGAAACCAGGGTAATCATGAGATCGAATGCCCTGAAGAAAGACACTCATCAGACGTCGCGCTAATTTCCATCTATTAGAATTAGGGATCGGGGGGAAATTTTAGTCCAGAAGATATCCTTTGCAGTGGAAAGGGGCTTCTCTACTTAGGCTTCGTAGCGGTCACACCTTAGCAAGTCTTCTGCAAATTGGGAGCGAACTGTCTTCATAAGATTATAAAAAAGCTGATGGCTCCACAACAAATGAGTGAAAGAAGTAAAGAAATTTCGAGTGGTAAGGGTCACTCAGCAAAATGAGACTAGAGAGAGGAAAACTGTTCTCAGTTACAGTAATAGGCAGTACACTGATTTAAAGTCGCATCCTAGAGGAAAGTAAAAGGTTTACTGGATCAGAGTCGAACGATTATCCACTTCGAGAGCATGGAATCTCGATGGCGGAAAACAAGTCAGCCTACACGGAAGCGCTCAGCTACTCGACTAGACACAAGAGCACTACGATGACACGGCGGTGACAAAGAACTTGTTTGACTGGCTCCCACTAGCCATATCAAGCTGGTGGGGCATTTCACTCCAAATTACTCTATCTTCTACCTTGACTTTCCTTTTAGAACAATGCATACTTTCATGGCAATTCTATTGAACGCTGACTATTCAAAAACCTTGGCAACTTGGGTATGAGTTAGGGTGGTTCTGAACATCAGCATACTGGTTTGACGAGAAAATCGAGACTTCCACACCCATAAGAAGCCTAGATTGCGCAAAGCGCTAGAGTGGTAACAGCCTGTTCAGACTATGAATCATTTTCGCTGTCATCCCACTGAAGAATAGTTCTGGAGAAATTGATTTGGTTAGAAAGAAAAGACAGGGGATGAGCTGTGCCTGCTTTTAATATGCACCACGAGCCTACATCAACAACTGCCAGTCGCCTCTTCAGGTAGTCTTTATTCTTACAGGAAGACCCTAGAGAGCAAATAGGCTGGGACAAACTCAAAATAGGTGCGCTGGTTAAGGTCCGAGGCTCATCTACTGTTATTGACCCATCGAGACCAATGCATTCCTTGGAGCAAAAA
>UZAF01017689.1:20442-42886 GCA_900617895.1 Haemonchus placei
TAAGACCCTCCCGAATTCGTCATCAGAATTACTCGAGGAATGAGTATGGGGTAAACCGTATCGTATTAATGATCTACTGTTGTGATGTGTCGCAATGTTACCCTAGTGCCCAAGTTGGGTATGGTACTAGTAGTGATCTTAAAACCCTTGTAGTGGCCTAGGGTAGAAGTCGTCAGCGTTGCTATCCTCCTGTCAAAAATGTGTGGGAAGTACGCCAGCTTCTTTCAACTGCAACACATCAGTATAGAATCGCTCTGAAGAACCTACTCTGTGGAACTTGTAGAAGAATAGATGGTTACGCCACCCATACAATCAATCGTCCGTCAGACTAACGTGGCCTGTTGCAAGAATTCTTACAATCACCAAGCATTTACTATTCCTAGGACGAGTAAATTGGCGTCAATGACGTCTAAATGGCTAAAAACGCAAACTAAAACTTTGATCGACAACTGCAAGCCATAACATTGAACAATTACTTGAGCAAAAAGACTTTAATTTGAAAACAACTGAGCGTTTTCATACATACTGCGCCCCATCCCATTGCCTTCATTTTATGAGGCTATAGTTATTATATGGGTTACCAGTTTTTAAGTCTGACTAAACACAGGATTTAGTGAAAGCGTAAGCAGAAATTCGAGTAAGAGAGAGAATAGTCGCACTTTGAGACCAAAAAGCTAACATGGTAGGTTCGTAGAGCTTAGGATAGAACTATGAGCTTACAGAGTAAGTGTAGTCTGAAAAAATCGAGAAGAGGAGCAAAATGATGAGCTAATTATGCAAACTGCGGATTGATAAGGAAATAGTAAATGGGGAGAAGAATTCAACTAGGACGGAAGTAAACTAACATATCAAAAACATTGATGAGACAACTCTGACTATTGAGCAGGGTCACCTTTCCTATAGTTCAGTTTAATTTTTAATAAAACTGGATAAGAAGTGGATAAGAATTCGATTAATAAAGTCAGCTGAGAGATAGTTTCGCGATTGTTTCAATGTGGAGGACATCTCAAAGGTGATGGGTGGGGTCGAAAAGAAAGTGCAAGGGAATAGGACTGGTCACGAACGGATAGCGGTCAAGCATGGGTGGTCGGTGTTGGTGGTTTGGGTATGTAGTTTGATGGGGCGAAATAAATCTTCGTCGACGATCGGCTGTCATTATCGAGATGAAGTGAGGCGAAATAACGTTGTAGCGCAATAACTCTTCAGAACATTATTAAGGCCACTTTTTCAATTGTCATTATAATCGAATGATTTATAGAAACATTTGAATTCTTAAAGATGAAAGAAAATTCCAAACGAGCAATATAGCGAAGGAACTTCAAAGATTTAAAGTATGTTATAGAATGAAGTCGTCGTCAATGGTAGTGTAGTGTCAAGTAGAGCAATACAAGACAGGCATGACCCTGAGATCAACACTCGCCTAGGAAAATGAGGCCTTCCATCCCTCCAATGTCGGTTGATTGGATCCAGACTTGCTCGGATAGTAAAAGAAGTGATCAATGAAACCGTCGCCTGGCCGATGAAATTCATTGTATAGGCCACCTACGCAATCAAGCACATCGACTACCCTGGATAGGAGTTGAATTTGGGTGCGCATCCTACAACCGAGTCTTGCCAAAACCTTTTAGATTTCAAACTGGTAACTACTTTCTTTGATAAAACGTCTTTAGATTCAAACACATAATTCCAAATGAGCGATTATTCATTTATTTATCTATTTATTTTTATTTATTTGCCTTTCACATGCATGGTATAGCTATTTATACGGTTGATCTACAATTTAAATTCAATCAACTCATTGTACTAGATGACGCCTCTGATTGATCGACCTCGAGGCGTAGTGGCTTTTTTCTCGAATCCAGAGGGATCCGCAAAATCGCACTGCGTACGTTAAGAACAGGAATTGCTGAAGAATAGTTGACAAAAGATCCTTTTAATGGCCGAAAAGATTCTCGGCGTAGAATACCAACATGAAAAAACATCCCGAAGTGACAACACCTGAATAGTCGTCCTTTGTCAGCTCGAATGTTGTCCTTAATTGATCAACTCGTTATCCCCTATTGCTATTGTCTACCTCTACTGATTACATTTTTTTACTCTATTTAATCTTCAGAAAATACTGAGATTTCCGATTTTTGTTTTAAAAAAAGATACCGTGAATATTGACGAACTTTTTTATCGATTTCTTTAATATTTTAACAGTTGTACTACCCCTGTATACCCTGCCGTACGGTGGTTTTTTTTCAAAAGAGACTTTGTATACTTAGACCTTCCAACAAAACCGAGTTTCCCGTCTTCTGCAACTCACTCGCACCAACAACTTTCTAAGCAAAAGGTCTCTAGAGTTTTGGGATAAGGCTCCGTCGTAGACTGCATGTTTTTTTTCTGGCTCATTATCTTGTACTGCTTGAGATTTCTATCAAGTTGCTTTTAGCTCAGCGATTGTGGGACACCACCGGNCGGTTGCCTACCTCTACTGATTACATTTATGTGCTCTATTCAACTTTCAGGAATTAGTGAAATATCTGATTTATGTTTTGAAAAAAGATCCTGTGAATATTGGCGAACTGTTTATCTGTTTATTTAACATTTTAACAGCTGCACTACTCCTGTATACCCTGCCGTACGGTAGATTTTTTCAGAAGAGAATTTGTATACATAGGCCTTACAACGAAACCGAGTTTCCCGTCTTCTGCAACTCACTCGCACCGACTACTTACAAAGCAAAAGGTCTCTAGAGTCTTGGGATAAGGCTCCGTCGTAGAGTGTTTTTTCTGGCTCACTGTCTTGTACTCCTTGAGATTTCTATCAAGTTGCTTTTAGCTCAGCGATTGTGGGACACCACCGGAGATTGTGTACAGAAGCTCTTAGCATTAAGTCAATTTGTAACCAGGTTACAGTAAGTATTTTGGTCTTCACCGCAGATTTTTAACTAGTAATCGGTGTTTTGTTCTCAGAAAAAGCTTAAATTGGAACAGATAGACATCCTAGATATCTTTCCACACTTCACACTTTGTAATCAGTGTTTTCCCTCCTGAAGGCTCTCTTCTTGCCCAAACATCACAATTTATAGCTGTATTGTTCCTAAGGAATAAGTTGTAATCAACCATCCATGGAGTTGACGCTTTCCTACTGATCGGCCGATTATCTAGTCAAATATCTTTTGACGATCAATCTTTTGAATGGAAGCGAAAATGAACAATGGACAAGTGGAAGTCGTGTGAGTAAGAGCGAGAAAAGACAATTTAACTGCAAAAGAAATGGAACGTTTCAGCTGTGTTCACTTTTATCGCGTAGCCACGTGATCGAGTGGATGTCTCATGCTATCAGGATCCGCGCGCGCATACTTTAACTTTTTACTGATCCTCAAAAAGTACAGAAGTTCCGGTAAAACATTACAGCACAATTTGATGTGTGTCGGAGTGTGACTAAAAGAAGTTCTCGCTACGTTCCTAGTAGCCTCCCACTTCTTTTCTGTGATGACCGATAAGGATTTCGAAGGGACTGGAAAGGTAGGGCTTTTGACTAGAGGCGAGAGATGTATAGGGAGAGGCTAGATCCCTACTAGACTTCTGAACAGATTTAATACAGTTTGAATTGGTATTATGTCTACACGAGGAGATGCAAGTGTCAGCTAATGACCAAGTTTGAGCTCTTATTCAGCCAGATGCGTCTAGTACGAATCAGTCGACTCCGGAGGGATGGAAGTCTGTGAAGAGCTTATTGTAGTGACTAAGAGAATGCTTTCACGATCCTGGATGGGGTCGGGATTTGGGGAACATCGACTAAAGGACTAAACGCTGATCATTATTCTCATCTCGTGACTTATGTATTGTTAGGGGCACAGTTCATAAAAAAATGGTTCGCGAGATTTCCAACTATGACCAGTGTATGGTCTGCAAGTATGCCATATAAGACGTGGAACGGTCGAAAAAAAATTTACGTTGAGGGCTCAAATACTGGCTCCGTCGACATCCACACCCAGAAGGGGCCGTGTTTCGAAGACTTCGTGGGGATGGGGCGCACATGTTAAAAGTCAAAACGGCTGATTTTCTGAGCTGGTATAGTGATTACAATCTTTCCTGACCTTCTATGAAGTTCTACGGACTGTGAAACACGGCCCCTTCTGGGTGTGGATGTCGACGGAGCCAGTATTTAAACCCTGAACGTAGACCGTTTTTTCTTTGCTTCCGACGGATGAAGAAGTTGGGTTTGATTCTATGCTACCCATGAAGACAGTACAGGCAGACAATTTTAGTGTTATTGCTTACTGTTGCCAGCGCTTTGGGGGATCGCATACTACTGAAGTCTATCTACATAGGTGACCATTCCATGCCATGTCCGTCTTCATAATCTCGTAAAACTGCCCATGCACTATTCCGCAACATCCATTCTCTTATTAATTCAGAAAAGATACCTCAGAAATACTGAGACTCTTAAAAACTCTAAAAGGCCTACGAAATCTTTTTTCTTAAAAATTGAACTGTATTGACAAGGATTTCTGGTATATAGGGAGAACATACACGACGTGAAGGCAAACAGGTTGTCTTTTGCAGTGTGAAAAGCAAAAAACGAGAAGCTCGAATATCGAGAAGCCGCCGATGATAGGAATCTTTAAACTGAAGTAATTTTCAAATAGAATCAAAGTTGACCTTCATGAATCTGGATCACGTCTTGAGAGGCGCCTGATTAATGACGGAGATATAGATGAAGAAGTTAGCGGAAAGAATATGAAGGTTAAGCTATCCGACACTGCAACTGATACGTCCGTGATTTATTTCATTTCAGGAGTTGATAGAGAGAGCTCTGCTATTAGCCTTCAGCTTGTTCCCTTTATGATCAGCTTCTGTATTCACATGTACGAAATTCAGATCAGTTAGTCACGGATGAAGCTTCAGAATTCGTCCTAACACTCTCCCAGCTCGCCTACATTCGAACTCCACCTTGTACATTCTGCTTCACTTGAAATCAAACTGCCCGTCAAGGAAGTATTTAAGCAGTACAGCACTGGTAAGTAGCACAGGGATCATTATTTGATATGGGGCGTTGTCGGGTAAACAAGCCGCCTATATAGGGCCCAATAAAAGCTCAACACCCTTGTCGGGTGATATCGTTCAATATGGGTCATAGTTATTGTAAATACCCTCAGCTGATGCACGTTAACAAGTAGCACACACTGCTCTGTACCGACCGAGATCACCTCCGATCACCCTCTTCACTGTTATCATATTCCCTCCGACCGTGGGAATTCTTCAAATTTTGGGTATCTCACAGACTTCGGAGGTTTTATAATACTAGCCAGCCACCTTTTATAATATTAGCCGATACTAAAACACATCAGAACAACGCCTTTGCCTAGCTATGGTAGATGGGATAATCGCGGAGCTGTACCTTTTGTTGACCTAGGCAAATCAAGGTAGGATGGTCTGAAGGATTCGATCACAAATCTCGTGAGTGTCGTCACTGTCCCACTTTCGCTAATCCGAGGCAACAGTCCAGAGAAATGTTGACCATTTGGTTTCTTCTTAAGTCGTAATATGCGTTTTTATGATAAATCGTCGTTCGTTACGAGTAATCGAATTAGGGAGGACTAGAGTGGAGGAGGAAATGTGCACTATGCAATTATCCTTCCTTTCTAATCGAAACGCTCCAAAAAATCCGCTGGAACCACTAAAAGAAATAACATGGGTGAAGAAAAACATACTAGAAAAGAGTAGACCCCGTATAAGGAAGAGTGTGTCCATGATCCGTTGGCAGAGTGCCATCAAACTCACTCCCAAGTGATTGTTTTCGAGGATCCAGCGTCTGCAGGAATAAAATAGGCTTTTTCGTTCTATTCTAGCATTTTTTCGGAAATAGTGACAGTGAACAGAGTGAACGTTAGTTTGGCATCTGCAGAGACGGCGTGGTTTCGTGAGTCGCTTCCACCACACTTGTTGAAGGATAAGAAATCCCGTTCAGAAGCGTGAGATTCATCGAAATCCCTTCCTCCTTGAAATCGCTCTGTTAGTGAAAAGCTTGTGGAAAAGTCAGACTTGTGTGATACCGATAGGTGACCTCCGGTCGCGGTGGGATCTGCCTCAATAAGTTCCTTACTGGTCATAAAGTTTAAAGGATAGTATTTCGGCACTGACCACGGTATTTCACTTAGAATCGCATTGACCGTTTGCTAGCCTGTATATTAGCCTATGCGGGTGAGGATCCTGGAGGATGCGTGCGATAGTGCTCCTCTTAGCACTGCACTATCTCGACCTTTTTCGTTTTTGATATATTTATCAGATTGCAAGGACGGGAGCACTGCTATAGATATTTGGTTTTCATGGTTTTTGCTTGACTAGAGTACTTAGCATTTGGAATAAAATCTTTTGTTTCTGCAAGGATGACGATTAGGAGTTTCCGTTGAAGTATCTTCAGAAAGCAGAAGAGAGGTTCGAGTGCGTGGCAGGCTCGTTGGGGATTTTTGATCGTATTCCATCCCAATAGTCACCGCATTCACAATCATCCATGGGCAGTTGTCTCAGAATAGAGAATGGTGTAATATTTAAGAATTTGGTCCCTCAAGAATGAACAACAGTAAATTGCTCAGAGGAAAAGCGATAGGAAGTTTTTGAATACACTGTACTTTTTCGAGGTAATATAATACGTGCAATGTGATTTCCAAATCACGCCATAGAAATTGCCTAACAAGGGTCTCCTTCGACAGCAAATAGGAAAGCTTTCTCGAGCTTAAGAAGAAACAGTGTTCTACTGTTACAATTTCTATATGACCAAATAACAATTGTGTTAGGAGACCTGATAGGTCGCAGCTTTTACTGGTAATGCACACCTCACTCCTATGCCTACCTTGAATTTCATTGTCGCTCATAAAATGTTTAACTCAAACTCCTTTCTGATGGCCACTGTCTTGCAATCTTCATGCTTACTAACTGCTTTTATGGTGGAATAGAACTGATAGCAGAGGAATGTTGAAAGTTTAAGTTCGTAAAAGAACCGATTGTAGCGAGGTTAGAGCTCTTCAAACGATTCGCTTGGCTGGGTTTCTGAGTTATGAGTAGTGCGAATGGCTTGAGGCAGGACGCGAACCATTGAATGCTATTTCAAGTCAGACCTTCTCAGTCCTTACCGAAATGTATGGAAGTAGAAATGCAATACATAGTGCTACTAATTCATGGCCAGCAGACGGTTTGCGACGGATCACTCCGTCTGCTGACCAAGAATTAGTAGCACTAGGTAATGACCAAGAAGAAAAATTTGGAAACGTATGAAAATAATTCTAGGCTAACTCATTCAAGAAACAAATAATAGAACTGAGCAACGGACTAACTGATTGTTCAAAAAAAAACAACAAAATAAGCTAGAAAAAAGTGAGTTTAATCAACTGAATAAGGCATTATCTACTGAGTTCGTGTGAAACCAAGATTTGCTCACCTTATTTTTAGGTTTTATAGGTTAGATAATCATCATTTTGTTTCCCATAATCTTAATAAACGACACTTTGGGTTAGTTCTTTCCTTGTTGTTACATTCTTATCCACTTTCGGATTATGAAAAGCTTCTCGATAACTAATTTTCATTCTATAGTGATTGTTTCTTTGAACAAGGGCAATCCATTGCCTCCCAGTAGCCCTCCACTGCATTTCAGACAAACATGTTATGCTGGTCGCCCATACTATGAATGCCATATTGGTGAATGATATCATGTTTGCGCACGAATGCATTCATTTCTGCTCAAAGCGATCTTTTGCCTTAGCGGATTGCGTCCAATTGAGTCGTCTCCGCTTTCATTCAGTTTTGTAACCTTTTCAGCCACAAAGTTCATCGGAATCAATCCATTCTCCCCTTGAGAATTATTCTTTATCCTAGAGCCACTGGTTACAAAAATAAAAGGGAAAAACCTCTTTCGTCTACCTGTCAGTCCCATTTTTTAAAGATGCGCATTCGATTTACATTCAGAAGCACATTCACATTGACGTCTTGGTCTATTAGAGACTTATGGTGGTCAGCCTATGTGTCAATCAGTCACTTTGCCTCCCAAACTAGTCAATTGAGCGGCTCCGAAAAGATGGAAGGTTTGGTTGGCACGGGTGTAGATCGATCCGGGATTCGAACCCTGGACCATTGTGTGTGATAGTTATTCATTTGCCAATGCACCACTTCCCAGTTACAAAAATTCTATGAATAATTCATGTATGTATGCACGTGGAAGCCGAATAAGAAGATCACGTTGGACAAGTTGTTGGCTGTCAATGTCATCCCACTTGCAAACGATATCAGCCATTGAACTTGATTTCAATGTTCGTTGTCGACCTTATCACATCTTATCAACATCGACCAAGAGCCACTGTCAAGCTGAGTGCCCGATAGCTAATTTAAGCTCAACTTTTTGATTGACTCGATACTTGCCACGCCCCTTTTCGATCACATTTTGACATGCAAGTCATACGAGTCTTCCTCTGAACTGCCACCTCTTTACTTGTCACTCATCCTTATAACATACTCTTTCCTTTCGTCTCACTCACGAACACCATGCCTTTCAGTTCGATTTGCATCTTCTACCAAGCTTTGGGTCTTGGGTCAAAAAAGGATCTGACGTTTGGGATGAATTGCCCTCCCAGAAAACTGAATTTCAGCACTGGGACTACTCTCTCAGCCAATATCGCCGGCAATTTATAAATTTGGTTTACTGGGCAGAAGAAAAGCTTCTGGATGCTTCTGGTCTCTGCTGCTGCTCGGAACTCCTTTCATTAGCTCAAAGTTTCCCGAACTAAGCAGTTGTGAGCTCTCGAACCACCTACCTAACCCCATACTTCATCACTCAGAAATCCTTACTGTATTCATTACTAGACTTCAGAAGATTTTCACAAGAGTAATTTTTGATGGAAAATAAGTCCATTGCTCATTCGTGATTAAATTCATGCATGCACTTCGAAAATTCATGAGTCTGCCATCAATCAAGGAGAATTGTTCTGTCAACAACCGAGCAGTTCGCTACTGGCTTCGTAAAAGTTCTGTATTGCTGAGAAGTCACTCCCTTTCTTGAGAGGAACTTCTGTCCTTTCTGTAAATTCCGCACCACCTGGCGATGGAGTTTTAGTGAGCCTGAGAGCTTCTGCCAAGGAACTTTGGATTGGATTCAAGCGTGAGAACTTCATAAACTCCGGCTCAGATTGCAGTTTGCCTACCCTACCCAAGAACTTGATTTTATTCTGTTCATTTTTCTGGAAATCAACCAGTATGCTGTAAAAATCACAGTGATAGAAGGTGGTAATGATAAGTAAAGTGATATTTTTTGCCCTGCATTGTCCTTTACTTTACCAAATCTGTAAATTACCGTTACCGTTAGTACCGTTGGAATAATAAATAGCACAAAAAAGGCTCAAGATGATGCCCTTCAAACCACCTTTGTGTTTTTACCGCTCCTCACATCTGAACGGTAAGCGTTTTCGAGATTCTAGGGCCATTTTCAGAACAATTCCCGAAAGACTCGAAAGGCAAATGGAAAAAGGAAATTGCTGCCGAGCTCGCCCGACACTGCAGCTCTAGACGGCCAAGATTTTCGATAACATAAACGCCCGGCTAAGTTCGATAGGATCCCGCTTGGCTTCTTTTCGAAGCCCCGCCACTCCGGACTCGCTCATCCAAGTGACCGCCTGACGTCTGAAATCTATTTTCGGCATATGTCATCGCCAACCTCTTTCAGCTTGCTCGGTTTTCATGCCGACGTTCACATTGGACTTACACTTCTTGAAAAACTGGTTTTTGCTAATTTTTGAGCTCTCTTTTACTCTCGGTGATCCAACCGCTTGAAGAAATTCCCATTTCTGAATGTTTCAGGGGGAACGAATAAAGTCTTTTTGTAGGGAAATACAATGAAATTTTGGATTCAGAAAGTTATTTTTGAAACGCCAATTAGTCCTAGTTGCTGAACCACCCACTTGTGAACGGAGTCGCTAGGTTAAATGCGAAGTCGCTAAATGAAATCCATTAGTCTGCGGAAATTGGTGGTCGTCCTTGCCTTCATACCTACTCTTTTTTTAGCGGAAATACATATGAACCACTTCAAACCTCTTAAAACCCATTATGTGGCAAAACTTTTATCGCCACTTTAGAACTATGTTCCCTTCTTGCCAAACATCACCAATGCCTTTCAGTGAGCTGTGATGCTGTGATAGTTGTAATAGATGATGAAAATCTTGCGAGATACCCAATATGTCTACAATTATCCACAGTCTAGATCAGGTAGACCCTTGAAATTGATTCTGATCCTACTGGCAGAAAAACACCAAATTTCTTTGAATAGTGGTAGACTAGGAAACCATTGCAACTTAGCAGAAGAAATTGAATGAGATTCCAATTGCTTTGGACTTGTCCATAGTTCAAGCTTTGAAGGAATGTCTTGAGAGTGAATGCAACTCCCTCGGTGAACTAGGACCATTGAATTTCGCGTCCAATCGAAAACTGGCTAATGCATAACTGGATGCAACTACAGGAGAGCGAACTTTTCTACGCGAGTGTTGTTCTTGAGAACAAGGGAGTTAGGGCCGTTCTGTTGATTTCAATCAGACGATATCGTTTGAGGTTCTGCCGCACCAGAGCCAGCGCCTAATCCCGCGCTATTTTTCATATAGTCGAGAAATTCTTACTCCAGTTTTTTTTTTCTTTCACGGGAAACTTTGAACTCTATTTCGACGAAATTCCAATTTTACTGTTTTTTGTAGACGTTTCAAGAAAAACAACGAAATTTTTTGTATAGTTTTCTCTGGAAAACGTTAAAATCCATCCACTACATTAACTTCAAGCAAATCGGAGAAGTCTTGTAGAGAGCTAAGTCATTTGAAGAATAAGTGGCATCGAAGTTAGGAGTTGGTTAGAGGGTTAAAATCCATCTGATGCACTATTAGGGCAGCTTCTGGTCTGCAATCACTACCCTGTGGATCTTACCTTAAATCAGACATTTTATTCCTCTATCGATGCAGCTATTCGTTCTTGAAAATGTTCTCAAGTCAGTATGTGAATTTCTCCGGAAATTCCATATACATCTCTTGCACCTATCATTTCAACAATGCCTTATTGAAGCAGAACATTGCCTCCTAACCGACAATAAAAAGCTCTTCTTGTACATGAGCATACAATCATCATCCTGTCTCCCGAGCTGTCGGCATTATATAGTGGTTGTTTGTGGGAGCAAGTGTAATCGGAGGGATTATAGTAAAGCTTTTTGTCGCTAGACATCCCCCCTACGGCCATATTTGGCAGTATGAACTTTCGCTTACTCCCAATACGACTCTGACCCTCTCCGCCCATCATATTATTGAAAGTTTTACGAGCTTTTCTCTGTATCGGGTGAGAACTACCGTAGTACTTTCTATCCAAACTTTTGGGCATGTTTTCATTAGCAAAACTAGTAGCCGTCAGGCATTTGATGCGTGTGCTGAATTTGAATAATAATAGGTTTTCGTCCAAATGGCATGGGAAAATGTTAAGCACCAGTTAATCCATCCACATCGTTCACTCTTCAACGAGAACTTGACAACCCACTCGTATTCTCGTCCGACAAGGTGGGCTGTCATTTTCAGCTGCTGCATCGCTCCGGCGTTTTTCTACGGCATTCCATAAAGGCTCTGTGTAGCCGATTCAAGGAGTAGCCTCACTTAATAGATCTTTCAAGTCTGGGGTAATCTGATTTTTCTGGAAATAAAATTGACAAACAAACGAATGAATTATGCATTCCGCTCCCCATGATGAGCTTAATTACTCGAACTGCATTCAGAGTAGTCGTAGCGTCTGAATGGTAAGGGCACCTTGAAGGCAGTGGGTAGTATTCAACTACCGATGCACCACCCGAGGCTTTCTATTCTTCTATACAATAATACCATCATTCAAACGACTTGAAAACTCAGAAAGTTGGCTGATTTGAGCGCAACCTACAATCGCTTTACTATAGTTGACCGGATTCTTCATAATGTCTTCAGAATAAGCGAAAAAATAGAATTGTCTTCAAATCTTCGAATCGTTTTCGCCATTATTCTGGAGCTTCAGTCAAAATATTACAGATTTTACTAAGCTTTCATTCGAACCTTTTCGTGATAGCCTAGAAGTCGGAACTATCGGAGATTCGTTCTTCTTGAATTACATTTCAGGCCTCCAGCTTAGTTGAAGCATAGCCTGTAGGTGTCTAAAGCAGCTCGTAAATAACAGCAATTTACCCAGTTCAACCTACAGAAGAAAACCTGTCAAGCACCTTCCAACTTGCCTACTGAGCACTTTTGCGATGTGGCCTGCTCTAGACCGACTTGAGACTGGGGACAATTGAAGTTCACGCAGAGCATGGCACGGGGCGAAACGCTAGGTAATCATCTCTCCTATTTGTTTCAAATTCTTTATTATTTTTCTGCATTCTTGTTACACCCGACTTTTCTCACTTTATTTTGCAGAAGAAGTATATTTCCTATCTTCCTGAGCATTTTAAAGCAATCTTCAACAGTGGTCTATTTATGGCTCCTTCACAAATGACCACCATCTCACTTTTGTGATGTTCATTCAGTTGAAAATAGGCTGCTGATCGCATAGATCATAATTGCATATCGGAGCAGCTTTGATTACCAGCAGAACATGAGGCATGGCGCACCTGAAAATAATCAATGAATGCCGAGCCCTTCTGATGCACTGCACTAGAATGAACATTTGATCTTATTAGTATCTTAGCAACGCCTCAGCAATCATGAACCCGATGTGGTGCACTTTCGAAGTTTTTATTACTTCGCCAATATGTAATATGTCGGCGGAAAGCATAGCATAACATAATTTTGTGTCTCAGGGGCCTTCTTGAAATCAGAAGAGCCTGTCTCTATTGTTTCAGGAGTCCTACTCATGGGCGCTACATTTCCTGATTCGTCTTACGGGGGTCTTGCCCAAAGAGACGCTGATTTGCTTTTTGAGTGTGAGTCTAGCCTGATCCTAAGGGTCTGAAATCGGAGAGTCCTTTTGACCTTTAAAAAACTCATTGTGCAAGGCATTTCCAGCTCTCTCTCATTGTTTACTTGTTTACATCAGTTCGAGGAGATAGCAGAACAGCGTATTTGGACATCCATCCTCAACTTTTCTTGTATGTTTTGAGTGTTCATATTGAGGAATGTGTCCGCTTTTTATGTCGTGGCGTTTTTAACGAACCAGACTCTTTTTTCTCCCAAAATTTGCTCCGAGTGGACTAAATTTTGGACCAACCAATCTTTTCACTGTCTATTCGAGAAGCAATTATGGGTTATTACCGGAAATCATTTTCTCAATAGCTTTACCCTTTGATGGCTTCAGCTGTGCCGCACAACTCCTGTGACGTTCCGATCGATCTCTCTTATCATGCCGATTGAAACTATTCGGTTCTTTGACTTCTCTTATTTTCCAATCTTTTTTGACCGTTTAATAATTTTTACGAATCTTGATAGTGATCTCGGATTTTCGCATGGTCGTATAAGGTGACCGACATTAGTCCTTTGAAATCCGTGGAATGGATAAAAATGCTCAAAGGAGACATTTTTAGCAGGCCCCATGGAGTGAGCCATGCACTTAGTTTCCTTCAAAATTCTTTGATTAGAGGATATGTTTGAGGAAATGGGAACAGATTTTCACTTTGATACTGATTTATACTTTGTAAAAACTCAGTCATTCTTTAGTGGAAGTGTCAGGAGTGGAAAAATGTAACTGTAACATTAGAAGTAATGTAAGAGTATACCATAATCGACCTTCTCTTAATCTTGGCATGACCTTTGGTCTAAGTAAGCATTGTAGCCTTCCACGAAATTTGAACCAAGGGACGAAACACCTGCGGCTGATTTCTTTCCAATGGAAAACCATCGTAAAGCTGATGCCTTTCGAGCACCTTCTTCCAATAATATTCAACAAGTTTGGGAAGTTTTAAAAGCGCTGTGAGTTTATTATCTGTTGGGTAAACTGAAGGTGAATATTCTAAAAGGTTCGCCTTTAACGATAAATCTAAACGAATACACCCGAAGCATGCCAAATGGACCCCTTCCTTTAGAGGAGATATTAAGGGTATGAGAATTCTCAAGAAAACATCTGTTAATATGCACTTTATCATCAAATCAGAAACCGCCTCTTGAAAGCTGTCGTAAGTGCTCTATCAGCATCACCCATTCATACATCCACCTGAAGGTGGACGCTCCGGAAGGAGGGCATATGCCCAGCACTTCATCGCTTGCTACTGCCAATCCCAGAGCTCTTTTTTGTGCGGCACCGTTAAAAGCCTTCTCAGCCAGGTGTGCAATCAGTCCATTCCGTTCTCATCACCTAGTCTACACGTGCTCGTCGAGCACCCCCCTACTTATCGTGCTCACCGCCTTTGACTAGCCGAGCCCTTCTTTCATAAGCATACACCTACAATTATAGGGTACTGGCTCGGTGGAATTTATAATTTATAGCCAATTCATCTGTCCTCGCATGGCCATTCTAGGTATTTTATTTGCTGGTCGAATTAATTATGTGGCGCATGTCAGAACGCCCTCGACGCCTTACCTGCCTATCGGTGTGCCGACAAACACCTTTCTGGAGAGCTTATTTCTTCGATTGGATTCTACTACCGTAATACTTTCGGAAATAATGATTACGGTAATTAGCACTGAAAAGGACAAGGCTAGCCATTAAATTCTCGATCCCTTTGACGCGAAAGACCATTACCTTGTTGTTTGCTCCAACTGACAATGAAAAAACAATATTCAATTCGTGAATTCCAATTCTAATGGCTCAAGAAAAACTTTGTGGACAGCTTTATGAATATCTTTTCTTTGATTCTTCCTTGTGCAATGAGATTCAAAGGCAAATGACAAGTCGGGGTATCGTCTGCATTGGTAAGGGAGGGGATTGGAGTGTGCTATAGCTTTTCATTTTTCTCCACTCTGATCCTCTCATTTACAGGTTTATTTTCCCGCTTGTGAATTTCGAATTATGTATTGATCGAATCGATTGTATGATTGGTTCGGTGATTTGATGGTTGACTGATTCACTGTTTTGTCGAATTAATGTGATATGCTAGCGTAATTGGCTCATCCAAATAGGCAATGATCGGCGAGGAAACTCTCTCATTGAGAGAACAAATCATTGAGGGAACAAACTTAGGAAGTGTGAACTAGGAAGAACAAGTCTTCGCTATAGTTCAATATGAGTCAGCAGAACATACCAAATATGTACCTCTTAAAGGGTTTGTACCAGGAATGTACTAAGGAATGTATATTAATAAGTAAGCTGGGAATGCCTACATCAAAAATGTCATTATTCATAAATAACCCGAAGCTTGTCTGCCCATCCGTCAACCTTATTGGCCTTGACTGCACCCAATTTATGGGGAACAAACGGGGCGTTACTTGCCTTTACGTCAGCTCTGCTTGAAGCCGGGAACATATGGAGTTCGCATAACTATAGCTTGTACTAAACCCGAAATTTCCCTGACTCAAAGTTTCCCATTTTCCTCACCTTTTCAAGTGATCGACTGTAGCAATTCGTGTATGCCACATTAGGTGAACGACCTCCACGGGAAATTAGCAGTAATACGAAGTTACCACTTCTGTTTATCACTTAACGGTTACAACAACAGTTTGCAGGGACCTTTTCTGCTGCTCATTTGACAGCCGCTATCCAATTTCTGATTCATCGGATTCTAATGTAGTACTTGGTGTTCTGCAGTCTATTTCCGTCTGTTGTGACTGACAATGGGACAGCCGTATGGCTATTTGCATATTTTTGTGAGGCTGCCGTGAAACAAGTCTATAGCATCAAGATCTCGTGATTTGAAAACATTTCATTCTACTTGTTATAAGTTATTCTCATCTATGAATACTGATACTGCCCACTTTGGGAGACGGGCAGTAGGATCGGTTTTGTGTAATCGATCCGTCGCGCGCACCATGTGGATCATTCTCCTCATTATTACAGATTTAGCGTCCTTCGAACAGCTCAATCGATACGCTATTATTATTTTTGGCATGATTCTAATGTTAGTTCTTTCGTTCCTGTATTTTTACTTGCTGCCGCATTCTGCTTTATTCCTTCGCGCGCGGCGCCTCTCGCCGCAGCGCGACGATTTTGATCCTTCTGCACCACACCCGCTCCCTCTCAACATAGTTTGCGCTTGATGTAATGATGATGTGATGCAATTATTTCTTTAAGGTAATTACTCGCTATTATCTGTATACTGTCCATGGTTCACGCTGTTCCCACCACCGACGGTCGGATCCTTGATCCACGATTCAGTGGAATTGACGATGTGTTCAGGTTCGTGTCTTCGTTATCTCATAAAGTTTCTCGCGGCTATCTTAGTCAATTCAAGACGACTAAGGTTTTCCAAAACCACTTTAGCAGGTTTTGCGAAGCTGCCTAAATAGCCGGTAGAAATATGATCAAATAATCATTCGAACTGTAAGGCTTCTAATCAGCTGAACAGCTCACCTGGTTCGAAAGCCACTCACTAGTGCTCCTTCCTCCATCTATATCGTTTAAATATCTTTTGGAAGTAAGAGAACTTCGATCTGTCATACTTTTTCAGGGAAAACTTCTCCATGGGCCTCGAATCCGCGGGTGCATGTTTCGCCGTATTCCATAATGGGCGATTGGTTGTTGATCTGTGGGGAGGTGCTCAGAATCGAGAAACTGGTCAGCCATGGAAGGAGAACACGATGTCAATTATGTTTTCAACAACCAAAGTAAGATTAACTTTTATTCTACTGATTACGGTCGTAGTAAGCTCGAATACCTGCCTTTTGCTATTATAATAGAAAACACTGTCCTATTTTAGTGAGCCTTTTTCATGTTTTGACTGTATACTCTATCTACAAAATTAGAAATGGCTCGGATTTGATCAGATCACTTCTTTTTTGGCATGCACCCAAAATAGGGTGGCAATTTTTTGAATCAAAACTCAGTAGAAGCCTTTTACCTTGATATAAAACAGATCCAAGTAAATACAAAATCTATTCCTTCATCCTCCCAGAAGGGTGAAAGCTGGTCCAACAAGAAAGGGATCGTAGTGTTGGTTTGCCCGAATGGGTATCATTACCGTAACCGACACTCGGACATTCCGCGTCATATGGCGCACCTTCGAACCACGAAATGTAGGTCCTACAGTAAAAGGAAAAGAATTCTTTGCATCCTTTTTTTGCTTATACTTCTTCTTACATAGTCAACTGGCCTGGAAGGCGAAGATGGTCAAGTAATTCATTCCATCCTAGGGCTTAGGACAAGGTGAATGAACATATCCGAAATGTCGAAAAAGAAGACGAAAAATCTGGTTATGTCCTTCCTACTTATAGTTTTATTCCTTGGACCGGTGACTTCAGAGAAGCATCCTCCCATCGTTTCCCCCAGTAATTGTTGTGTTTTGTTGCTGCCCCGACAGAAGCTATTGCCTCTGTGTTATGACTGTAGTTGAATGCTAATGTAAGTGGAACCCTTGAAAACTTTGAAGAAACGAACACATCGAAATGGTTTTTGTGAAGTTTATCAAATTAGGTTGGAACATTTCGTAGGGCTCAGTTAGACTTTAGAAAATTTTATGTGAAAAAGGAGACAATCATTGTGAAAAAACGAACAAAAAAGGTAGGTTCCCCTGTAGGTGTTTCCGGCGTAGTGTTTGTTGAGTTACTTTCCCTCGTCTCTGTAGGAGTAGGTGTCGGTGTTGTTGTAACTTCTGATGGTGACGTTGTTGTAATGGCCGGCGTGGTGGCTTCTTTAGAGGACGTCTTGCTAGCATCAATTTCTCTTGGCCGTCTCTGAAGTTTGCAGAGATTTAATATTCGTGAATTGCTCATTTTTTATATATTCCTTGAGACATGCGCAACTCTAAAATCCGTCGTGAGCCTACTATTTATCGCGTTAAGGAAAGAAGCTCATTACGCTCTCCAATAATTTACTTTTTTGTGGCTGGCCCCCTTTTTCGTTATTGTATACTGCCTATACTAGATCAATATTGGTTTATTTAATGAGTTTGGAAATATATGAGCCGAAACATACCACTTTGGGAATTGCAGCTACTGATGCTGTCACCAGAAAGAGTATGAACAGGTGCATCTGAAAATGCTGTATAGTCAACAGACAGTCAACACCAATAACAGCATTCGTATTGGTTGTCCTAATGGCTGCTGCTTAGAGAATCTGCTATAAATGGCAATAGAGCCGTCGTAGGAATCCCTATTGTTTTTTCAAATCATCACTTAGTGTCTCGTAGTAGGTTATTAGCAGCAACCTCAGCGGGAGCCTGTTATTCCAATAATATGCACGTTGGGTTATCCGTCGTACAATTGAAAAGGTAAAAAGTTGAACAAGTGGTTGGCCGGGCTTGGACCACCGAAAGTATTTTGAGTAAAGAATGTTGTTCAGGAGCAAGGAAGAGGTTCAATCATTGTGCCTATTTGCCTTTCGGTTCCGACTGTCCAGCTACATTAAGAGCTCCAATTTAGGTCAGAAGGATAACGGTTGTGATGGGGTTGATGGGGATCTCTATACACCATTACCAAGGTGCTCAGACGTTATCACGACGTATTTTTGAGGAAGATGATAAGGAGGAGGTAACTTCGACCGTACGTTTTGTGTCGGCAGAAGAAGCGGTGCATATGCACGAACGAAAGCATTTGACTATCGGAATCAGGCGATTTTTGTGTGTTCAAATAACCACCGTGGAAGATTCAGGGTCCTCAGAAAGTAGGGATTACACGATATTAAAATGGCTCACTATCTTGCACGTATGGTCGCGGGTTCGAAACCCGATGGTTATTCGCATTCATTACACCACTGCGGTTTTGGAAACAAGTCGAATGCAGGGCGCAACCCTCAGACGGGATTGATAAACACCAAAAGACTCTCATTCTTCATGGTGAACAAGAGCCTAGGACTTTCCGAAAACGGTATTGGTTGGAAGCTTTGAGGTTGATTTCTATGCTTGTACCAACTCTATCCTTATAGGCAAGTAAAAGGAGAAAGTTTGGAAAAAGTAAAAGCAAATGGGGAGTGTCTATTCAATTTGAGGATTTGAGAGCTAAAGAGCTTATCGAAAGAAAGTCGATAACGACAAAAACAGAGTGAAGCATCATCTATACGGCATTGGCGAGACCCTTCTTATATCGCGATGTTCGTTCGTTTTTACGCAACTAGGATTCCGTCATATCTATGCAACCTGTATTTGATCAGCACCACAGCACCAGCACCAAATAATTAGGACATCCAATAATAATATCCCATGACAGCTTATAAATACAAATCTCAAAAAACGCAATCTTTCCTGGAAAAGAAGTCTTTCTAGGATCACAGAACGAAAAAATTCCGCAGGAAACTCTCGACAATTTAAGAGTTTAAGCAATTTGATTGTGCAAGTTTCTGACGGTTTTCTTGCCCTTTCTTTGAGCTCGCAATGATTTCGGTGGGAGAAAAGAAAAAAGAAAGTTGAGAAAAATCCTAGCGATCTATTCATTTATTAATGTGTGTTGTTATTGTTTGTTATTGTTTTTTTGTTGTGGTTATTGTTTGTTTGGTTATATGAAGAACCCTTTTGGTAGGAACGGTATTCGGATAGAGATTGGAAATAATTGGGAAGCACGTTGAACTGGAAGCCAAATTAAGAAAGGGGATCTTAGGCTAGAGCTCATTACTTATTCTCTTACTCACTACTTAATTCGTAAAATGATAGGACGGTGCGTAAGCAGTAGCGACTCGACCAGCGCTCAAGTACCATCCAGGTTAAACGTTCTGACTTCACCTCCATGATAACCAGTATATTCGTAAGGCCCGACGGCCTCCTACCAAAAGTTCTGGGCATGGTTTTATAACTACTTTGAAAACTTTTGCAATATCATCGCTGAAAGGCATTGTAGAACCTAGAACGAGGATCTCGTCCAAAAACTTCTTCATCTATCCTACAGTCAAAGCATTCTTTTTGATCTCCAATAAAAAAAGGCAACTAGAAGCTTTGGAACAGCCAAGGATTCATCCGATCAGCTTCTGCAGCTTCCTTTCTTCGCCCTGTCGGGATTGATTAATGAAGTTTTCAGGGACTGTAGAAGACATGCTCAATGGTGGGTGTGTTTTGATGCATACGATACTGAATTTTCAAAGCACGGACGGAAACTGAGAGAACTACCTGATTGGGTGTGAGTGGGTTAAGCCATCTATATGAGTCCCTGAAAAATTAAAGCCTGAAGCTCGATGTAATGGTGTTAAGCGACTCTTCAGTGAGATAGGATACTTGCTGCAAAATAATGACAAGATTGAACAAGCATGGCAGAATGAAAATATGGGTATAATGTAGCCGTCTAAAAAACTCTCATGCTGGGTTTGTCATGATGAAACTTCCAGAGTGTTGCCTCCACGATTCTGGCAATGGTGATGGATCGCGAAGGAGTGCCGTATACAAAGAAAGTCGTCGAATTTTGGCCAGAATTTGCGAAAAATGGCAAGCAGGATGTTACCATCGTGGATATTGTACATCACCAGGTGGGGGAGACCTCTTTCTAATTCTTTTCCAATATTCAGTCACCATTGGCTTTTTACTTTTAAAAGATAAGAAAAGGCGAAGGAAATAAGGTATCACCGTGTGGCCTTGATCTTATTTACCGTTGACTCATTTCATTATGACTGAGATTGATCGCTTTCAACAATCTCATTGAAGCCAGAAAACAATTTTTCATTTTAGGCTGGTCTACCATATTCCGATCAAACTATCACTAGAGAAGACGTAGCTGATTGGAGGCGGATGAGTACATACTTCGAGGATGCCACTCCTATCTGGGTACCAGGATCTCAAGCGGGCTACCATGCTTTGACGTTCGGGTGAGGCAACCTTCTTTGCTATCTAAAAAACTAACAATCTAAAGAGATTTTATGGAGACAAGTGTTTTAGTAGGTATCGATCGCTATATATTTCACAAGGATTCTGTTAACCGTTTGCGATGTAAATACAGTGTTACGGTGTGGGGCCTCGTTGAAATTCATGATGAGCACAATTTTGCTACCTGAGTCCTGCCATTCAAACAAGTAGTTCTGCTTGACATTTTCTCTGAAAGAGGCTGCACATCGGACTTTTCGTTCATGCGAAAGGTGTTCAAGAAGGGGCTGGCAAAGTGCTCAAGTGAGCAGAAACTATGCAAAAAATTCGAATAAAATGTGAAGAACAAAAGTAAGCGGACTCATGTCGCCCTAACTTGAACAAGTGGGATTCAATCTTTTGGAAAGTAATGCTATTTGAACCGTCTGGTTCAACCAAAAATAATCAGTGAAAAACTGAATTGGATCGGATGTTTTAGGGCTTTCACGCTGTTACTTTAAGGTTTTTGGTTGATCAAATCGTCCGGCGGCTTGACCCTTGTCATCGTGGCTTGACTGATTTTCTGAAGGAGATTACGCTGGATAACGGTAATAGTTTACGAATATCTAAATTGGGCACATATTTACTTGAACGTTTTTCTTGTCAAGGGATCACGGATCTATCAATCGGCTTGCAACATACTGATGACAACGACCGCGTAGCTGTACTACAATATCCGGGTGACCTGCAAATTGAATCCGAAGGACGACGAAATCCTGAGTCGTTGCGAAGGTGGAATGCTGGTGATAATGATCACCATAAACGACTCTATGAGACATGGCCCTGGATTACTACTGATGATGTGAATGTTTTGAGCGTGTCTAGATTCTTTTTGAATCAATTTAAAGATGCAATACATAGTGATCTGACTTTACTGAAGACATCTAGTAGTAAGGAGTTTAGCCGTGGGGGAAATATACGGCATTAACGGACAAAAAAGATTCTGAAAATGGAACAATCAGGCCTCAATTTCTGTTAGGGAATCCCCTGCCATAGCTTACGGACTATCAGTTCGATCGTTCGCACTCTTCTATCTTTCTAAAACAGGACCCTCCCCTTGTTTTTTTTTTGAAACAGGGAGAGGTCCTGTCTGAGAAAACTCTTCTAGTTAACTTCGCATCTCTTTCAACCAGCTCCAAAAAGGAACGTTTCTGGACCTGACTGACGATAGGCTTTTTCGAAGGTTTTGTTGAAGGTCGTGTAGCGTACCTTACCTACCTAGCGTACCTGTAGGTTACAGTAGCGGTTAAACAAATCGATAGAGAACGGGTTCTTCTGTTTCTACCCGAGCAACATAAGAAAGGAGACGATGATGTATATCTCCTTTTATTCAAAAAAAAAGGGTTTCTCCGAGTCCTCATCTAAGGTCTACAGGGTGACCCACATGAAGTGTGACGGGCAATAAAAAAATCAACTTATGGGCTTCTGGGCTGGAGGAAGCGGTGATCGCTTGGGCGGAAAGGAACGCGATGAACGTCAGCTAAACATTCCGCAGGATTAGGCACGAGCCCACAGCGCAAAGAAGATGCTGCAATGTTGCGAAACCCCCCTCCCGGTTTTTGGGGCGACGCAGTTTTGACCTTCAAAT